>VWYI01036643.1:0-16126 GCA_013399455.1 Anthoscopus minutus | reverse complement strand
CCTTTTCCCTCCCCTTTTCCCTCCCCTTCTTCCCCCCCTTCTTCCTCCCCTTCTTCCTCCCCTTCTTCCTCCCCTTCTTCCTCCCCTTCTTCCTCCCCTTCTTCACCCCCTTTTTCTCCACTCTCCAACCTGGCCTCGATCACTTCAGTGTTGAACCAACCACAGCTCCTCCAGGAATCCCACCCCACTCAGGAATTCTTCCCGCTATCCCACCTCAGGGATACTGGGAAGCTCAGAGAAGCTTCCCAAGCCTTTGAGCCCTTGGAGTGATTTAAGAGCTGTGAGAGCAGAGCAGCCCCGATGTGAGCTTTGCCCCGGGTGAGCATTGCTGATGTGACTCCCCTGTGCTGCAGGTGACATTCCTGGAGAAGGTGACCGAGTATTACATCAGCGGCGAGGAGGACCGGAAAGGGCCCTGGGAGGAGCTGGCTCGGGATGGATGCAGATTCCAGAAGCGGATCCAGGAGACTGAGGAGGCCATTGGATACTGCCTGAGCCCAGAGCACAGACTGAGGGTATTCCACAGGCTCCAGGAATTCTTTTCCCAGAGGAGTGACCCCCTTCTAGCACCTTCCTTGGGATTTGCCCACCCCTTAAATTAATGAAAACTGAACCGGAAATGGCAGCTGCACCTGCTGAAATGGGGAGAAAATGGGATTGTTTTCTTTCCCCCTCCTCTTTTTTTCCCAGTTTGATATTGAACAATTTCCCATTTTGGTATCCAGAGAAAATCCCTGGAGCTCCCTGAAAGGGGGAGGGTGCTGTAATTGCATTCCTGTTAATTAGCACTTGACACAAGCAGACTGCTTGGGGTTCAATCCATTCCCAAAAAATGCCTTTTCCTGCCATACCTTGGGAAGTGGGGACTGTTCTGTTGGATTTTTGCACTTTGGAGAAAAAAAACAAAAAGCAAAACCTATTTTGAAGGAAATATTTATGGGGTTCATTCCCTGGAATTGCAGTTTTGATTTAAAATTCCCTGAGGGATGTGCTGGTGAGGGTTTTGGGTTTTATGTTTTTCCATATTTTCCAGCTTCTCCAAAAGCATCATTTTTAAAAATCACTTCCTTTAAGGGATTTTTTTTCTTTTTTTTTTTTTTTTTTTTTCATGTAGTATTACTATCNCCTTTAAGGGATTTTTTTTTTTTTTTTTTTTTTTTTTTTTTTTTGCATGGAATAATCCAATCTTTGAGTGCTTCTGGAGCTTTTTGGGGAGGGAATATTCCAGCCAAGCTCTGGTTTGATTGATATAAATAATTCCCTTTTCCAGGATTATTCCAGAGGTTTCTGGCTGCTTGTCCAACAAATTCCTTGGTTTTTAGGGCAAGGAAATTCCCCATCTCAATTAATAATTCAAATTTAATGAGGCTGTGGATGATGCTTGAATTTAGGGAGGAAAATTCCTTAATTATTTAATTATTTTTTGCTGTAATTCTGCTTTGGGAGAGAGATCGAAGTGAATTTTTATATCCAATCTGCTTGTCCTGATAATTTTCTTTGATTTAAGGAAGTTATCTTGGATTTAAAGAAATTTACAGGCAAAACTTCCCTGTTTTCTTTCCCAAAAAATCAGTATTAACTCTGTGTGTCTGCACTGGGGTCACCAAAAACATTTCAGTGAGAGGACAAAACTCTTTATTTATATTTTTTAATTTAAAATATTAAATTATTTTAATCAAAATCATTGAGGGGGTGAAAAAGGGATTTGGAGATGGAGGTTGGTGTGGGAATTTTCCAAGCAGGGAATAAAAATGGAGAAATTCCAATGTTTGCAGAAAGCTGGGTCAATAAATCAGTTATTTGTTCAGCTGGCCAGAATATTTTCCATTTTGTAGAGGAAAAAACTAAAAGTACTTTAAATTTATCCTTAGTTCCTTCAGTTTTTAATTTGGAAGAAAATTATTTATTCCTGCTTTATCCTGACTTGAAAATCCCAGAATTTTTTGATTTATCCTTTATTTTCATTGGAAGAAGTGGCTTCTTTCAGTTGGAAAATCCCTTTTTGCTGGTGCAGTTAGGAAATTCAGGGGATTCATTAAATTAGAGTTGAGTTAATTTGAATTCCAGCAGCATTCCATCTGCTTTTCCATCCCAAAAAATTGGATTTTTTTTCCTCCAAAAAAATCAGATGATTTTGGATCACACCCTCAAATCCTGAGTGATATCCACTTGGAATTTTTAAAGGTTTTGCTCACATTGGATCTGCTTTTTAATTCAGGGGGAGAAACCACAAAAAAGTGGAATTCCAAGAGGAAAAACGTGTGGATTTCTGATCATTCCAAGGAAAACACACTTCACTCGTTTTTCCATGGATCTCCCAGCTGGTTTTTCCCACGGATCTCCCAATCCCTGGGATATTTGGGAATGTGGTGCTTCAGTTCTTCACGGACAACTCGGATTTCTTGGTGCTCAGGAGAACCTTGGGAGCACTGGGAATCCTCAGCTGTTGGAAAAACGGGATCTGAGTAAGGAGCAGCTGCTTCCCGAGGGTTGGAACCTTGGGAAGATGAGGTTTTTATCAGCATTTCCCGCTGCTTGGATGAGCTTTTCCCCTTCTCCAACCTCCTTTTTTCCAGGTATTCCAGTGGGAAATGGGATGGAATTAACACCAACCCCATCCCTGAGCACCTCAGAGCTCCCCTTTTCCCTCTGAAATTCCTTGAAATATGTGGGAAGCAAAACTTGGGAGGGATTTAAATCAAAACTGTGATCTGCAGATTTTTATTTTTATATCATTTCGGGGAAAGTTTGGATTTGGCTTTCTATGGATTTTCCTTGATTTGTGGCTGCTTTGTTGGGTTTTTTCTACCTAAAAATTCTATTTCTGTACATAAGAAATTATTCAGGACTAATCCATGTGTTGTAATAAAGAGATTTGCAAGATAAATTTGGGAAAAACAGCTGCAAAGTCCAAGGATTTCTCGGTGGGGAGAAGCTGCCATTGGGTTTTAGGGCAGGGAATTCCATCCAGGGGGCTCCTGTGAAGCTGGAATTCCTGGCAGGAGTGGGGAAATGATCCCAGAATTAGGAGTGAAGGTGCCTGGAGGAACAAACTGGATTTTTCCAGGGATGCCTGAGGAATGAGATGAAGGATTTTTGGGATTTAACCAAAATCCTGCTGCCACCTCCCTGTGGAGCAGGGGCAGTGTCACCCCCGGGGTCCTGCTGCACCCTGGGAGTCTCTGGAATGCTGGGTGAGTTCTGGGAAGAAATTCCAATTTCCTGGACGTCTAGTCCTTAAAAAATAAGAAAAAGGAATAAACTCAGAATTCCCACCTTGGAACACAATCCTTGTTTTCACCTTGTTCATCCCTGAAAAACCCCAGGATTGATTTTCCTGATTATCAGGATTAAAAAAACCTGCTGGAATAAAGAAAAACCATGGAATTTGCTGCAATATTCCAGAAAAAAAAAGCTGGATAAGAGGAATGTGGTGTTTTTTTAAGTATATTTTAAAATTTGGAATCATTTGCTGCCTCTAAAATCTGCTTTAAAATGAAAATTGGAATTTCTCCCTGCTGGGAAAAAGCTGGAAGTGGCACAGTTGGGGTTCAGAGAAAGCTTCATCCTGCTTCCATCTGGAGCACACAAATCCTGCTGGGAATTCTTTATCCCATCAGCACCAGGCTGCACTTGGAGGAGAATAATTTCTGCTCCAGAGCTGCAGCTTCTCCACAGGATTGAGGAATTCATTTGTTGGAGCCCCTGAGCTGCTGCTTTGATCCCAAAATTCCAGGTTTTTGTGGAGCTGGGAAGCAGGAGAAGACAGAAACATGGAATTTAGGCAGAAACATGGAATTTTGCCACATTCCAGAGAGATCCCAGTGTTCCAGCTCCACCATGGCCTGCTGAGCTCTGAGTGGGGTTTAATCCAAGGTTTATTCCGGTTGTTTGGAGGGGATAAAATCCTGAGGGAATAAAGGATGGGAGTCAGGAGCATCCCTCGGGATAACACTGGGATAAAAACTCCAGCTGCTCTCTCCTTGGAAGGGCTCTGCTTTCCCAGCTTGGGTTTTTTTGGGATGCACATGGAATTTTTCCTGAACTGTCTTCACCTTCCACTGCTGCTTTCTAACATGGAATCATGGAATGGTTTGGGATGGGAGAAGTATCAAAGATCCCCCAGTCCCACCCATTCCCGTATCCCAGGGTGCTCCAGGCTGGCCTTGGACACTCCCAGGGATGGGGCAGCCACGGATTCTTTGGGAATTCAATCCCAGCCCCTCCAGGAGGGAGGAATTCCTTCCCAAGAGCCCTTCCAAGCTTCCTCTCTTTAATCCAGCAAAACCTCAGGATGTGGGAATGTGCCCCTGGAGGAGGAGCTGCTCCCCTTTTCCTTTCCCACCCCTGCTCCCTCCCTTCCTGTCCCAGGAGCGGGGACTCCTCTGCATGCCCCTGGCAGCCGGGACCTTGGGATCCTGAGATCCTGGGATCCTGGGATCTGGGCCCAGCTCCCCCTCTGTGCCGGGCAGGAGCAAAGCCCCAGCAGAGCATTGGGATTCAGCTCCTCTTCCCGATCCTTCCCGTGCTCCCCCGCCCCATCCTGGGCTGTTCCAGCTTCCCGGGATAGTTTCAGTTGGATTTGAGGTGAAACAAGGTGCTGGCAAAGAGGAAAGCAGATCCAGAGGGAAAGCATTCCCAGAGCTGCATGGGTGTTTTGCTGGCACCGCTCCACACCGGGTTCTGGGAGCTGTGGAAGCTGGGGCTTGGATGGAATTCCCAGCTGGATGATGGGAGGTTGATCAGCATCTGTTCCCTGCATGCCCAGGCCCAGCATTCCCGCCGGGAATGATCCAGGGAGCAGCACTTCCCTGGCACCAGCCACCAGTGACCGGGAATTTACACCCAGGTGTAAAGAACAGGAGGCAGTTCCTGTTTTTCCTCAGCAATTCCCTCTCCCCAGGGGTGATTCCCGGCTTTGCTGCAGCTGGGAATGCCAGGAGGGAGCCAACACTCCGGGGATGTGGCTGTGGTGTTCCCAGCCTGGAATCCAGCTGGGAGCTTGGAGCAGGGGGAGGAAGAGGAGGGAGGAGTGCACAGCTGGACACACCTGGAGTGACAGGGACAGCCTGGCTCAGAATTCCCAGAGAATCCATGGCTGCCCCTGGATCCCTGGAAGTGTCCAAGGCAGGGTTGGACGTGGCTTGGAGCAGCCTGGGACAGTGGAAGGTGTCCCTTCCTTCCCTAAGGATGATCCTTAAATCCTCCCAGTCCCGACCGTTCCATGGCTCCAGTCAAGGACGGGACAGGATGGGGACAGTGGCAGCCCTGCGTCCCTGGCTCCCAGCCGCGTTCCCGGTTTGGTTTTTTCCCGGGAATGTTTTGTCCAGGAGGTGGTGCCAGAGCCGTTCGGGAAGCGCCGAGGTCCCCAAGGCGCCGCCCCCTCCCAACCACCCCCATCCTCCGGGAGAGCTTTGGGATGGGAAAATCCAGGGCGGGAGCAGCAGCCGCCCCTTGGTGCGGGGCAGCGCCCGGTTCCGTGACATTCCTGGTGCCTGAGCCGCGGGATCCAGCAGGAAGCGTCCCCGGCCGGGCTTTGTGTCCCCACGGGCTGGGTGTCCTCCCTGCCGCGGTGACAGCGCCGTCATCTCACCACGCGTCCCTTTTCCAGCTGCTTCCCTCTCTTTGTTCCCTGGTCCCAGTGTAATTTGGAGGCTTGGAATGGTGGGGATGGAGGTGGCAGCTGGTGGCTTCTCCATGGGGACATTGGAGCTGGGAGGAAAAGCCAGGAAATCCAAGGAGAGGGAAATAAGGAAAGGGAAAAAGAAAAGGAAATCCTCATCCCCAAACTGGCATGCCTGTCCAAAGCCGTGGGTCTTCCTGCGGACACATTCCCTCTCATCCCACTGTCCCCTTCCTGGAGTCCCCAAGGCTTTCATTATCCCGGGATAAAAACGAATCTCTTGGAGAGGGGATGGAATTTGGGCATCCCTGGAGTCACCACAACCCTGAACCGGCTCCAGCCCGAGCTCCCCGTTTATTTCCCTCAGTCCCAGATCCCTCTGCTTCTCCATCTTGCTCTTTCTTTGGGGGGAAAATGAGGAATTTGGGGCACAGTCACAGATGGATGGGGAGGGTGGGACTTTGGGATTTGTGTTGGGAATCACAGCAAAGCCACCCAAGGGGATGGATCCCTGTGGATAACACTGGATGTCCATCCCTGGAGGTATCCCAGGCCAGCTTGGACAGGGCTTGGATTAACATGGGATATGGAAAATGTCCCTGCCCATGGCACTGGATCCCAACCCAAACCAGTCTGGGATTCCATAGAAACCAAAAGCCTCTCTGGTATTCCCAGGTTCCACGGAATGAGTGGAGCTCTTCCAGGTGAAACAATGCCCAGGGAATGGAGCTTTTCCAGGTGAAACAATGCCCAGGGAATGGAGCTTTTCCAGGTGAAACAAGGCCCAGGACCGGGGCAGCACCAGGGTGCCATCAGCTGCTCCTGAAGGGACCAACCAGACGTGTTTTTCTCATCCAGGGGTTCAAAGAACTCCGGGAAAAGCTTTCGGGGAACTGGTTTCCCCAAATCCCGGCAGGGAACTGCTCTGATGTGGAGGCTGAGCAGGAAAAACCCTGAAATGCTTCAGTGGCCGTGCTGGTCAAATGTTCAGCTTGATCTTGGAAGTCTCTTCCAACCTAAATAATCCTAAAATCCCTGCTTTGAGAACCAGGGAGCTTTTGGGAACGAGGAGATTTTGGGGTTTTTTTCCCTCGCCCACCTCGGAGGCGTCTCCCAAGCCAGCATCTCCCTGGTGCCACGGGCAGCTTTGCAAAGGCGCCACTGAGGCAGGAGGGCGAATTGGCTCCTTCAGTCAGCGGCCCCGGTGCCTCCCAAACCCCACCTTTGGCCTTAAAAGACATTTAATTGAGGGCTGCGAGGGAAAATCCCCGGTGGGCAGCCCCAGAAGTGCCGCAGATAATCATCAGGGTGCCCTACATAGGGCTTGGCTGCGAGATCAGACGGGCCGAGAGAACCCGACATTGTTCCAAATGAACAGGAGAGGGAAGTAACAACTCCATAATTACTCACCTCCAGTTAATTGATGGTAATTACAGCGAGTAGGCACTGGAGGAAGCAGCGATGGGCTGGCCCTGGAGAGTCACGGGGAGGGCTGGGAGGGTGCCCTGCGCACCGCGGCTCCGAGGGGGTTAAACTCCATGGGTTTGGTCGGGAATTTTTTTTTTTTTTCCCTCCCTCCCGGGTTATTCGCAGCAAACAGAGCCGGGGTGGAAGGGCTGAACCGAGCCTTTGCTCCCGGGAACAGATCGGGACTGCGGGCACTTCCCGAGGCGGGAGCTGTCCCGGCCGGCAGCGCGGGGCTGCTCCGTGCCCGAGCCCCCGAGCCCCCCGTGCCGCCCCATGGGGGAT
The DNA here is from genome assembly GCA_013399455.1 of Anthoscopus minutus. Lineage (NCBI taxonomy): Eukaryota > Metazoa > Chordata > Aves > Passeriformes > Paridae > Anthoscopus > Anthoscopus minutus. The sequence goes on along the minus strand of VWYI01036643.1, from coordinate 8,754 downwards.
GACATCGACTGGCTGGACCTGCCGGGCAGGTGGACCTACGGCGTCTGCGGGGACGGGCGAATCTTCTTCATCGAGTACGGTCCTGCCCGGAGCNGGGGAGCGGGCTTGGGGGCTGCAAAGGGTGGGGGTCTCCGTTCGGGTACAAACGAGAGGCTCCTCCTGCTGTGCCGTGGCACAGGCACATCTCCTGTCCTGTTTCTCCCTTCTTGGGGCCACTGCTGTCGCGGTTCCCCTCCTCCATAAAATCCACTCGTTTGGCTGGAGAAGCCCCCCGTGCTGCCAGGAGATGGGAGGGGGCTGCTGAGCCCCCCGGGGGTGCTGACGGCTCCTCTGACCTTGTCTTTGACAGCGACGACACCAAATCCACGAGCTGGGTGCACCCCGGCACGGGCTACTCCGTCCAGAGCGGGCACTTCTCCTGCGCAGGTGAGCCGCGGGCCCGGCTCCTGGGGGCCAGGGCTGGGAAATGGGGAGTGGAATCCTTCGGGAATGCGACCCCGCAGCGCTGAGCCAGCAGGAGCTGTCTGCAGCTGGGCAGGGCTGCGGGGGTTCTGCGAGGTGATGCTGTCTGTCCCCAGCGTGGGTTTTCCCCAACTGGAGAGATTCCTGGTGGGTTTTCCCTTCCCTCCTGTGGTCTCTGATGAGGAGGGGCCTCAAATTTCTCCCAAAAAGGCGTTTGAGCGTTGTGAGAGTCAAGCACGGCAGCACAGAGCGTGGCCGTCACCCCTCAGTCCCTGCCCGCAGCCCCTGCCCCTCTCCAGGGGCTGCTCCCGGCGGCAGCGACGGCGGGGGGACAGGGAGGTGACCGCGCTCCTGTCCTGTCCCCGCAGGGCTGCCCCGAGGCTGGGAGGTGGACACCACGATGCACGGGGGCCTCTACTTCATCAAGTAAGTGGGAAGGGACCGGGGGGAGAAGTTTTGCATCCCGGGATGCTGCAGCTCTCTGGGATCGGAAAGGAGCAGCCCCAGCTCTGGGCTCTGCACCTGCAGCTCCTGCCCAAACGCCCATCCCTGATGCAAAATTCTCCTCGGAGGTTCCGGGGAGCTCCGGGCTGGGCTGGGTGAGCCAGCCACCCCCTGCCCCGCGTCATCCCGCAGGGAAACATCCGCCGGAGCTCAGCGGGGCGTTCCTGCGGGGCCCGGGAGCTGTGGGAAGGAGCCCGGGGGCGCGGAGCTCCTGGGGCGCGGAGCTGCCTGTGCTGGCCGGGCTGGGGCAGCAGGAGCGCGGCTCGGGGAGGCTCCAGCCCGAGGCGCTGCTCCCGGTTCATCCCGGTGTGTTGTTCCCCGTTCCCTCTCGCCCCTTCCTTGCCTCCAGCGCAGGGACGGGGGCCGCGGCGATTTTGGTGTCTAGACAGGCTGAGAGCTGCAGGCTGTGCCTCGCCTCGCGTGGGGCTCCGGGTCCTGCCAGGTGAGGCTGTTCCAGACGGGATCTTTGAGCCCGTCCCTATCTGGCACCCGGAGCTTTCCCTGTGTGCCCAGACTGCAATAAAAACCCGACGAGAGCAAAGATCTCCCGGCGGGCCGGGCCAAAAGCCGGGATTAGCCGCTCTGATCCGGGCAGCCCCCGACGCGGCCGGGGCTGCTCCGGGAACCTCCAGGTGGAGCTGGGGCTGTGACCTCAGGGGCAGGGGCCGCCTTTCCTGAGCACCGCAGCCCCTGGAATGTCGCAGAGGAGCAGGGAATGGGGTTGGGCTGGGGAAGGGTCCTGCCAGCCCCACCTGGGGCCCAGGGGACCGAGTGGTGGCCCTTGTCCTCCAGGGGTGGCACCAGGCCCAGCTGGGCAGCAGGGAAGCTCCAGGGAATGCCGGGCACCCCCCAGTGCCCATCCCGGTGCTCCCACGGGATTTTTTCATCCCAGTCCTGCCCCCAGCTCTGCCTGAAGGAGGAAAGGCCCTGCTGTGTCCATGAATTTGGGATGGGAGCTGCTCCAGCAGCTCCTGGTGAGCTGTTAAGGGGGCAGGGAATAACTGGACACCAAATCGGGGTGTGCTCAGCCTGCCGGGTTAGCCTGGGGGGCTCCCCCAAAAGCTCCCCAGTTTCTCCTGGGCTCTTTTTGGGGGCTCCTGAGAAGGACGGGGACGGTGGGAGGTGGAGCAGCCCCTGTGGATCCCCTCTGCCTGCAGAGCAAGGGAATAGCAGGTGACAGTGGCTTTGGGGAGGGGACAACTGCAGCTCTGGGGTCCTGCTGCGGGCTGGCAGAGAGGGAGGATCCTGTGGGGACACGGGAGGCAGCAGGTCCAGTGAAAGCCACCGCTGTGCCCAGCCTTTAATTCCCCGTGGCTAATGGGAGATTACAGGATCAAGGGCGGCCGCCGGTTTTCCCTTCCCGGAGAGCCGTGGTTGTCCCCAGGCCCAGGAAGGTCCCCGCGGGGTCTGAGCCCGAGCTGGTGCGGGCAGGTGCCAGCAGGGCCCTGGCTGCAGCGAGAGGCAGAGCCAGGGCAGGGCCAGGAGCGGCGCCTGGGAGCGCTGGGAGCCACGGGCCGGGCCGGGGGCTGAGCTGGGTCCTGCCAGCCCCACCTGAGCCGCCCTGGGCGCCAGCCGAGCTGCCGGGGGCTGTCCTGCCGCCCTCCCCTCGCCGCGGTGCCGAGCCCGCCCCGCTCCAAAGGGTCCCGGCCCCGGCTGGCTCCCAAGGGGCTCCCCTGCCCCGAGAGACGCGGGATCCCGAGGGATGCGCGGGCCCAGGGATGCGAAGGGATGTCCTGGCCTTTTCCCGATCCAGGAGGGATGCAGGGACCCCTCTGTCTGCCATCGCAATGCTGGCATGTCTGGGGAGCACTGTCCAAGGCTGGCGTGCAGGATCCGGCATGCTGGGATGCGGGAAAGGGAGCGGGGTCTCCTCTGTCCCCCGACACGGGAACGCGCAGGGAAATCTGGTCCCGGCCGTGCCCGCGCTGCTGGAAGGCGGGTCCCGGCTTTCCCCGGGGTTTGGGATGCGGGTCCAGGCTGCTCCTGGGGTCTGGGATGCGGGTCCAGGCTGTTCCCGGGGTCTGGGATGCGGGTCCAGGTTGTTCCCGGGGTTTGGGATGCGGGTCCCGGCTTTCCCCGGGCTTTGGGATGCGGGTCCCGGCTTTCCCCGGGCTTTGGGATGCGGGTCCAGGCTGTTCCCGGGGTCTGGGATGCGGGACAGCGCGATCCCGGCTGCTCCCGGCGGGGTGCAGGAGGTGTGCGCGGGGTGGGCAGCGCACTCCAGCCCTCTGGAGGGGTCGCAGGTCCCTCGGTGCGGCACGGAGGGGTCGGGGCGGTCCCCCCGGGGGCTGCGGAGGCGGGGGGCGGCGCGGCCCCCCCGCCCTGCTCGGTGCCAGCCCGGCGTCACGTGCCGCTCGGTGGCCCCCGAGCATGCCCAGCTCCGGCTGCGGCTCCGGCTCCGGCTCCCGCTCGGGCTCGGGCTCGGGCTGGGGATGGCCGGGAAGATGCTGCGCCCGTAGGCAGCTGGGGGGGACCGGCCGCTGCCCGCCCCGCACGGTGAGTGCCTCCGGCGAGGCTCCCTTCTTCCTCCTCCTCCTCTTCCTCCTCCTCCTCCTCCTCCTCCGCTGCTCTTCCTCCTCGCGGGCGCTGAGCGGGGGCGCGGAGGGGCAGCGCATCCCCTCATGGTGCGGGGGAGCCCTCTCGGGGCCCCCATGGGCAGAGCCGGGCGCGCTGTGGGGCCGGCACCCCCGGCAGCCCGAGGGGCTGCCCCTGCACCCCCTGCCCCTCGTGCCCAGCTTTGGGGGACAAGTGGGCCCCCCGAGCTGTCGCCGCCGTGTGTTTGTGGGCGGCGAGATGGTCTGTGTCCCCAAAACCCCAAATGCTGCGGGCTGGGACCCCCTCGGTTTGGAACCCCGGGCTTGGCCCCGACTCTCCGGGGGAGCAGCGCCGAGGCTTTGGGGGTCCCGCTATTCGCTGTCCCAGCACCCCCAAAGCCCGTCCTGGTGCCGGGGGCTCGGCAGGGCCGCAGCCCCCGCGCCGCGCTGGGGACGGGCTGTGATGGATGGGGCTCAGAGATGTCGTCTGGCGCTTCCCAGGGGAGCCGAGACCTTCCCTTGGCTCCGCGGCTCGTTTCGCTGCCTGCTGCGAGAGGAGAGCCATCCCCCGCCTCCCCCTCCTCCCTCTCCTCCTCCTCCTCCTCCTCCCGGGCTGGAGGAAGGGCAGCGCCGCCGCTCCGGGCCCCGCTGCACCGGGGGGAGTCTGGCGGTGCCGGAGACGCTCGAGCCGCAGCCGCTGCCCCGAGCCCTCAATCGCAGCTTTGTTGAGGCGCTCGCAGCTCGGAGTGAAGCAGCCTCTGATTCATCACATGACGGGGATGTTAATACGCCACGAGTCTATTAAAGCCCGGCGGAAGGGGCCGGACCGGCCTCCCCCCGGGGCTCGCTGGGGACCCCACTGCTGAGCGCGGCCCGGGGGCTCCGGCCACTCCGTCAGCTCCGTGCGGGCTCTTGGCCCCCTCCGAGGGCTCCGTGCGGGGCTCCGCGGCACCTGGCCCCGCCATCCCCCGGGGACGTGGCCGCGGGCCCTGGGCGCAGGGGGGCCGCCCCCCGCTCCAGATGGCCGCGGGAGCCGCTCCGTTAATCCCGGCGTGCGGGGAGGGCAGGGGGAGGGCGGCGGTGCCCATCGCAGGGAGGGCCGGCAATGGAGGGAGCCGGGGCTGGCGTTTGCTGCAGGATTCATCCCTCCAGGCTGGCTGCGGCGCTGCGCGCGGCTCTGCAGCCGGGGATCGGCAGCACCCCGCTGCCTTCTCCCACTCCTGCGCGTCTGCAGAAGCGCCTGCAGCCCGCCGTGATCCCTCCATGAATCCCTCCTTGAATCCCGCCGTGATCCCTCCGTGAATCCCTCCGTGATACCTCCATGAATCCCTCCGTGAACGCCGCCGTGTTCCCTCCGTGATCCCTCCATTAATTCCTCCATGAATCCCTCCATGAATCCTTCCTTGAATCCCTCCATGAATCCCTCCTTGAATCCCTCCATGAATCCCTCCTTGAATCCCGCCGTGATCCCTCCATGAATCCCGCCGTGAATCCCGGGTGCTGAGCTCGTCCCGGGATGCTCAGCCCTGCACACGCCGGGCTCGGTGTGCACGTGTGGCTGCTCCAGATCTTTTCCCTGGGTCCCACTGGCGTTTCCTCATGGGAAGGGAGAGCTCCTGTCCGGCTCTGAGGCTCCTGTCCCGCTCGGACCTGCACCCGCCCCTCTTGTCCCCTTCCCTTCGCCGGGAGACGCTTCCCAAGGCGGCTCCTTCCCTCCCCGGCCTGGCAGAGCCCTGCCTGGGGGACACCTGGGCCTGTCACCCACCTCGAGCCACCCCCTTGGCCACGCAGAGCCGGGATTAGGACCCCCAGAGAGGGGGTGGCTGAGGAATTAAAATTCCTGTGCTAAAAATGCCATGGGAAGCACAAAACCCGACCTTTATGGGCAGTCGGTGTTTGGGGGGGACCCCCAGCCCACCATGGGGACCCCCTGGCGCCCATCGTGCTGCTCTGGGCCACCAGTGCCCGGCTGGCTGCCAGGGACATCCCACGGGGACAGGGGCTGTGGCGAGGGGCTCCCAGAGGTGCCCCCCGGCAGAGGTGACAGGGTGACACCGGGCTGGCGCTGCAAAGCGCGTTTTCCTGCCGAGTTCCCATAGAAACAGGCGGGAGCAGCCGCCGGGCTGGCGAGGACGAGGCAGAGGAGGGACGGGCAGGAGGGCGAGGGACGTGGCTCACACTGCCCGGGTGCCACGAGGGCCCCGCTGAGCGGCGCGGAAGGGACAAGGGACAGCAGCGTGGCCCCGGCTGTGTCACCGTGCCACGGGTGAGTGTGCGCGCCGTGGTGCCCACGCCCCTCACGCCACTGCCAGGTCCGGCCTCGGGCACAAAGCCCACCCCAGATGGGCACTGAGGGGTTTTGAATCCCTCCGAGGCCTCCTGAGCCAGCCGGGCAGGGCCGGGGGGTGTTTCCTGCTCCATCTGCGTCCTCGGGAATCAGCCGGGCTGGGGATTTCTCCCAAAGCTCGGCTGGAAGGGGACGCGCGGCTCCGGCTCCGTCGCTGCTCCTCTCTCTGTCTCCCAGGATTTGGTAGTAGCATCCCCCACTCCTGTTTTCCCTGGAAAACGCTAATCCGCAGCAGCGGGCGGGAGCAGCGCCTCGAGGAGCGCGCTGCCTCCTCCCCGGCCTCGTTCCTCCCCAGCGCTCGCAGCTCTACGCGCACCCAGGGAAGTCCCGGCCCACCGGCAGCCCCTTCCCCACCCCGCGGGCAGGTGGAGGTCCCGAGCCCTCCCTGTTGGTGCTGGCACCGCTGAGGAGCCCGGGGCAGCTGGAAGCCGCAGGAGGAGGGAGGGGAGGGGAGGGGAGGGGGCACGTGTGGAGCCCCCCTTCCAGCCCAGCCCTTCCACCATCCCGAGCTGGAAAATCTCCCGGGATTGGTTTGTTCCGTGCGGGCAGCGCTGCTTTTCAGCTTGGATTGGATTTGATTCCGGCTTTTCCTCAGCGGCAGCGGCACGGGGAGCGCTTCCAGAGCCCTTCCAGAGCTCCGGAGCCAGGCTGGAGCAGGGAAAAGGCTCCGGAGCAACGCCTGCGGGGCAAGGTGGCTCCGGCGCTGGGATGCGGGGAATCAGGCTGGATGCAGGGAGTGAGGATGGACGGTGGTTGTGCCCTTAATCTGCGAACTCACTAAAGCTCTTTAATAAAGATTCAAAGTCACCACCTTCTCAATTAAGGGATGAGGCAGCTCTTGATCCGCGTTTCTGGGTCAGCCGGAGAAAGGCCATTTAAGCCCTGGGTGACTCCTTTGATGTTTCCAGGGAATGAACACCTGGCTGTGCAGGAGGCTCGGGCTCCTCTGGGGCAGGACCCGCAGCCCCGAGCCCAGCCCTGGCTGCTCCCGACTCACGGGCTCGTTCTGGGACAAAGGAGCTGCTGGAGCGAGTCCTGAGGTCACGGAGGTGCTCCGAGGGCTGGAGCATCTCTGCTTGGAGAGAGAAAACTCCAGGGAGAGCTCGGAGCCCGTGCCAAGGCCTGAAGGGGCTCCAGGAGAGCTGGAGAGGGACCGGGGACAAGGGATGGAGGGACAGCACACAGGGAATGGCTTCCACTGTCAGAGGATGGGATTTGGGGAAGGAATTCTTCCCTGTGAGGGTGAGGAGGCCTTGGTATGGATTTCCCAGAGGAGTCGTGGCTGTGCCACCCCTGGAAGTGTCCAAGGCCGGGTTCATGGGGTTTGGAGCAGCCTGGGAGGGTGGGAGGCGTCCGGGTTCCCTGCCCTGCTCTCCCGGACCAGCTGGAGGGCTCTGGAGTTCAGTGGGGCCCTCTGCACTCATGGGTGGTCCCGCCAGGACCCCCGGCTCTCCAGGGCACTCCGAAACCTCTGTGTACCTCAACAGCAGCCGCCTGCACGGGTGTTAATTGCAGGAGCTGGCAAGGCACTAATTAGGGGATAATGAGACGCCTTTTGTGTGTGTTTGGCAGCCCGGCGACAGACGCCCTGCGCCCAACACCCCGCGGGCCGGGGCTGGGCCGGGGCCCTGATCACCCCACGCTGCTTCCATAATTCCCGTGCCGTGTCCATAATTCCCGTGCAGTGATCCCCCCACGCCGTGTCCGTGATCCTGAGCCGTGTCCATGATCCCTCCACGCTGTTCCCATAATCCCCGTGCTGCGTCCATGATCCTCCCAATCCTGTATCCATAATTCCCGCGCCGTGTCCGGTTCCCCCCACGCTATTTCCATAATTCCCGTGTTATGTCCGTGATCCCCCCACGCTATTTCCATAATTCCCGTGCTATGTCCGTGATCCCCCCACGCTGTTTCCCTAATTCCCGTGCTGTATCCATAATTCCCGTGCTGCATCCGTGATCCCCCCACGCTGTTTCCATAATTCCCGTGCTGTATCCATAATTCCCGTGCTGTTTCCATAATCCCCGTGCAGTGTCCGGATCCCCCCAGTCCATCTCCCCGACCGCTCCAGACTCTGGGATTTGTTCCAATCCCAGCGCATTTCCCACCCTGCGGTGGCCGCGCAGCTGCTCCCAAATCCCCCCGGTGCTTCCGTGGCCGCCGGAGCCTTTCCGAGCCTCCTTTGTTCTCGGAGCAGGGAGGCAGGACCTGATGCGAGCATCCCACTGCCCTCTGCCTTCCTCCGGCCCGGCCCGGCGCGTCCCCAATCCCGGGGGCCGGAATTGGGGCTCTGGGGCTCGTCCCGGCGGTGGCGGAGCAGAGGGAAGATCCCGCATTCCTGCTGCTGCTTCCCGCGGCTCCCGCATTCCTGCTGCTCCTGCTGCTGCTGCTCCTCTGCTCCTGCTGCAGCCGCCGGCATCGCGGAGCCGCCGTTTCCCCCCGAGCTTTCCTTACGTAACGCTCCGGCAGCTCGGTCACACCGAGGCCTGGACGTCGCATCCAGGTGAAAAAAAAGCAGGGATGTGGCTGCTGGATTTCTCCAGGGCAGGGTGGGAGATCCCTCTGCCGGGGCGGGAGCGGCGCCGTGAGGGATTTGGGGGTCCCGGAGGGTTTGGAAAGAGCCCCAGGAGGGTTTTGGAAGTCCAGGAGTGTTTGGAAAGAGCCCCAGGAGGGTTCTGGAGGTCCAGGAGTGTTTGGAAAGAGCCCCAGGAGGGTTTTGGAGGTCCAGGACCCTTCGTGGGGGTTGCTGAGCTGGGGACTGAGGAGCTGGTGACCCATGGGGACAGGGCTGGGGACAACCAGGGCTGAGCAGGTTCCAAGAGCTCGGGTGGCTCCGTGGGGTTGTCCCGGAGCCCTGGAGATGCCGTCCATGGGTCGGGCTCCGGTGGAACAGCCGGGACCGGTCCG
>VWYI01036642.1:176847-214062 GCA_013399455.1 Anthoscopus minutus | reverse complement strand
AAGTTGACAATGACCCATTGACTCAATGAAGAAAATGGGAGGAATTTCACAACAGCAGAGTTTTTTTTCTAAACCGGGCAGCTGCTGTTTTGTGAAGGTGCAAAGTTATGAGAAGACTGTTCTAGTGGACATATCTCCAGAGTGTTGAAAAAGAAGACTTCTCGCCCTATGCGAATTGAAGAAAGATTATTGTAGAAGTGATAACTGATTTAAAAATCCCAGATTTTGTTTTATGTTGTCAGGTGGGAAAGAAAATAAGTGGTCAGGGGAGGGAAGTGTTCTCGAAGTTTCATTTGGACTTTTCCTTTTCATTTTTTTTTTTTTTTAGTTTGTTAATAAATTTTCCTTATAGTCTTAAGTTTGAGCCTGTGTTTTCCTTTCTTCTAAAATCATATCTCACAACAGAAAATAAGTGGGCTAGTGAGTTTTAGCTAGCTCTAAACCCACAACACCACCTCAGCCAGGGACAACCTCAATCACAAAAGACAATACAATTCATTCTTACTCTTCAAACCATCAGCCCAGAAGGAGTGAGCAATGCCCCTCCATCCTCAGCAAAACACAAGTTTGACCATTAGAGCAAGGTTCTTCATCCTAAAAGCTTCTTGAGGTAAAAATGTACTTTTATGTCACACAACTCTCTCTGGCAGTTCTTTCAGAGAAGATGTCACACGCCACATGGCTTGTTAGGGAACAGTCCTAACTAACCCTTATTTCTCATTTACTGAAAAACATCATGTTGTCATGTCCAGGGACACTATAGGCTCGCGTTTGCCTGGATTGCTGATGTGTGTGGAGGAAGTACCTGCAGTTAATGCTAAAATGGGACAAGCTACTGGAGGGGGCACTATTTCATTTCATAAATAAGTAAGTCTTGTCTTCTTTGTCATATCAACCCCCATGTTGTCTTCAGGCAAAAAATTAAGAATAGCAACCAACAAGCCAAGAAAACACATTTTATGCGCTGCTTTCATAGTGTAACCTGATAATGGGTTGCCTAAATAGTTCTCACTTTTGCCAGCACCAATCCAAAAGAAGGACAAACACAGCAGCGGCCCATCTCACCTCTTCTGAGCATGCATAGGGATTGAAAGGGAGTCAGGAGCAAAGTATTTGGACTGCTCCATTCCATAAAATCCAGGGTGAAAAATTCAGCAGGACAACACAAATCACTGAAACCAAGGGTTCTGACAAGGTGACACTTCATGAACCTGGCTGTTGCTCCAGCAGGAGCACTGTCCCTCCCAGAATAACCTCATCCCCCTTCCCAGATTAACTCTCATTCCCCTGCAAGCTGTGCCAGCTGCAGCTCCTCGGGGTAAGGACGAAGCCCTGCCACTGAGCCCATGCTCAGCTAGAGGAGACCCAGCCACACACGGCCACCCCACACAGCTCCCCCATGCCTGTGGGGCTGGGGAGGCCTTACTGAGCCCATTGATGGGGAAATGGAGCACCTCATGCTGGGGGAACCCGACCCTTCTCGCTGGCAGCACAAGCCCAACCCAAAGCAGCACCAATACTGAGGAGAGAGTGATTAATGGAGGAGAATTGATCCTCCCAGTCCTTGTCAGGCAGCCAACCATTTCCTCAGACAAAGAGGTCTATGTAGAATGCTACCAGGCAGCCACTCAAATCATGCCACAGCTTATAATGCCTCCCCCTTCCTTTTTAACAGCTACTTATGTGCTAAATAACCTCTTTTTCTACACGTTTTGAAGACCGACAGCAGAGAAACATTCCTGAGGTACAGCAGGCTTATCCACCCAGCTGCCCCCAGATCATGTCCCACTTTCTCTCAGAAACAAGGCCATAAAAAGTTTTCAGAAAAATTCAGATGAGACCAGGCCAAACAAACTCTTCCAAAGAACAGAGACAGATGGAGGGGCATTTTGTCAAGCTTCGTTGTTGAGCCAGCCAACAGGTAAGGAAGAAACAGGAGGGAGGCTGTGCAGAACTTTCAGGGCTGAAGTGTGCTCTGTCAAAACCCAGTTTGGACTAGACAAAATGAAGCATTGTCATTGCCTCTTGGCAGTATAAATCATGTCCCTGAATTCCTGAATTTTTTTTTTTTAATCTTCATACATTTTTTTCCCCTGAATTAATTCTGTGGCAAGGTGAGGCAGGAGGCTAGCATCAATCCCTCAGTAAAGGGCAGGAGCACACCTCTCCTTCAGGTTCAACCCTCAAATCTCATTAATTACAGCAGCATCCTCAGGGCCCGATGTTTGCACACGACTTTCCCGAAAGGAGAAGGGAGGGAGAGAAGAGCGCACCCCACACGAACAGACGGCTGACTGCTCCATCTGGCTCCCTTCCACCCAATCCCTCAGAGTCCCCAGGGCAAAGCTCTGCTAACAAAAAGGGGCTTTGCAAATACCACGCAAGGTAAGCACAGTAGCACACGCAGCTTTTGGCATCTGTTTATCATTAAAGATAATCTCACCTGGATGGCTGGGGAAATGGCCCACCTGCTTTTTAAAGATAGGTTTCATCTCTTCTCTCCCAGCAATCTGCCTGTGCTGAGTGATGCTTTAAAAATATACCAAGACATGGTGCTAACACAGAAGCATTTCCTTACCCAGCCGGGCAGGGATAAGATCTGCATCTCACAAAAGGCCAACATATGGTGCTGATAGCTCCCTGATTATGTCAACATGTATTAGTTAAGTAAAAATCACCAGCCTTCTTTAAAGGAAGGAACCCAGATGCCTGCAATTAATATTTCTCCACTTCACTGAAGAAACTGTAATGCAATTCCTAATGTCTCTACTTGAGAAGGCTCAAAACTCACAAATTATGTCATTAGAAACTGCAACAGGGTAGCGAGAGGTTCGGTATAATGTATTTTCATTAGCTGAGGCTAATTGGAGCCAAATGAGTAAAACAATGCAGCAAGGGTGAAGCAACAGAAATCTTCGGGTCTTTAGGAGCCGAAATAAATGAGGGTAATCAGCGGTGTATGCAGGATACAGCATGTTCAATTAATATAAATGGGAGAGCACACAACGGAGCTGCTGGGCAGCAGGCATCTCGTTGTGGTGTGCAAGCACCAGCAGGACAGCAGCCTGAGACAGGGACAATGCTCAGGTCTGAGGGACACCCAAAAAACAGGACTAGGGGGTGAAAACCCCCATGAGGGGGCTTTGTGAGCAGGGAAAGCAGCACAAACCTGGGGAGGAGATGTAGAAAGGGGAGGACATAGCTGCCTGTTTATGGGAGATCTAAAAAAACAGAAATAGGGTTGAAAGACCCCACAAATTACCACAAAAGGGATATCTGAGCAGGTAAAGCAGCATGGACCTCAGATGGAGATGGAAAATGGGAGGAGACAGACCTGTTTGAGGGGCACACAAAGCAAACAGTATTTCTTGGGGGTTAAAACCCCAAAAACTGCCAGAGGAAGGGAAGCTGAGCAGATAAACCAGTATGGACTATCAAAGGAGACAAAGGAAGGAGAGAAGATGGTTGTCCATGTGAGTGACACCCAAAAATCAGAACTGGGGGGTTAAAACCCCCAAAAACTGCCACAGGAGGGAAATCAGAAATCTGAGCAGGGAAAGCAGCACAGACCTTGGGAGAAGATGGAAAGGGGAGGAGATGGCCGCCTGTCACATTAGAGAAAAGGCAGTCGTGGCAGCTCTACCCTTGGCAGCTCCAACACTTGCCACCTGCATGCGCAGATATTTTGTGGGGGTGGATTCTCTGATCCATCCTCCTCCTCCTCCATCTTTTCATCACGTCAGTTTAATTGTTACAGTAACCACAGTAAATTGATTTTGCAATTTAGCTTTCAGACCCTTCTGAAGCGAGAACAACCAACCTTGTCTTTCGCTTCAATCTTCTTCTCAGTAAGATCAAGGCTGCTGTCCCTCAATTTTCTCTTCTTTTAGAAAAGAGAATAATTATGAGCTCGCTCTTCAGCATTTGCTTCTGGTCCAATCTGTGGCGGAGCAAGAATTTTTTTTTTTAATTCCCATCAGGCAAATCCCCTTTTTTAATATTATGCTTTGGGACTTAAGGCTTTAGAGATGTTATTTTGTATCTCAAAAGTCACAAAATGCCTATGCTTTTCCAAGTTACTGGCAGCCTTTCCCAAAGAGGAATTGCCAATAAATCTATTATTGTTCTCCAGCACAAAGCTAAGAGGCTCACATACCTATAAACACTGAATTTTACTGTACAAATCCTACTGAAATTAAGCAAATTATATGAAAGCTTAGTGAGCAATCCATCACTCACAGCCACAGATACTCTTCCTCTTTTTCATATTCTAGAAAACAATAATAAGGTTCTGCATCCATTAAAAAAATTGCAATTTCATGATCAAGTCTGCGCTGACTAACCTTGTCTTTCATCACTTCCCATCAATAAATGATGCTCTGTGACTTAAGCACTGTATGACAAACATGTTTTCAGTCAAAAACCCATTTTATCTTAAAGCAATGAATTCATTTTTGGTTTAGCATTTGGTACAGGGGTTTAGATGGGGGGTTGATCTTAATCCCAAGATTCCCCTGCCTCCTTATTCTCTCCCAGAAAACAATAGCTTTCACACTGAAGATATCTGAGGGAAAAGACAGATGTTAAATACTAGGAAGGTCAAAAAGCTTTATCATTGTGAAAGTGAAGATGAGGCAGCATTTCCTTTGGTGCCCTACTACACTGATTGTGTCTGAAGATTAGGACAGACAGCAAATTACACAGAAGCTGTCCATGCAATACAGCCAGAAATTGAAAAATAGTGAAAGATACAGGATGGCACACCGGGAGTGGTTTAGGAAAGAATAGAGGAGCAAAGAGTTAAAGAAATTATGGATCCTAAGTCCAGCAAAATTACTGGTGAGCAGCTGAACATTCATATCCAGGAGCTGTTAAAATATGTTCCAAGTTCATGAAATTTGCCTAGACATTTTTATCTTAGCTTGGTTTGTTGGTCCCAGAAATTCATCTATGTCTATCAAATTAAAAAAAAAAAAAAAAAAAAAGAAAAAAGAGTTCCTACTGCAAAATCAAACAGCCCTAATCTAGCAACAAATTTTTGAAAGAGGTCTGAAGCTGCATCACCCTTTAAAACCCAAGTAGGGGCCAACTTCAGACCCTGCTAATGCCAAATCAAAAATAAGTACATGAAATTCACTGGGAAAAAAATATTAAGCTGAAAAGAAATGCATCCAAGTCATCCAAGTTTAACAGGTAGCAGTTGCTGGTATTATTTACTTTGCACCAGCCCAATTGTGCTGAAAGATATTAATTTTTTTGCTGTCCTGTGTAAGTGAAATAGAATGAGTTATAAGGCAGACCATGCAAATAACCCTAAATAAGTGAAACTGCAGATCTGGGCTGACCAAGATTGTTGGTAGTACAGATGGACAATGATCAGCTCCTTAGGTCCCTTACAGATGCTACAAAAGAAGCTTAACTTAGGTTTAAATTATTTTTTTTAGAGAAAAATACATTCCAGGGATATATCCCTGTGAAATACTGGAGAACAAAAAGCAGATTACTGGTGTCCATGAAATTTTTTCTAATTCCTAAAATTCTGCTCCCTTCCTCCCTCAGTGACATATGACAAGGAGAAAGAAAGAATATACAGATCCAAGAGGACATTCAATAACTGTTTTTAAACATAGAGAAGAATCTGAGGTTTGGACAAAAACCACAATACTTATTTGAGATTAAATCTTGGTCCCTACTAATACAGTGGGGAAGCCTTCAAGATGTCTGTAGATTTGCCTCTTCTGCTTTAATATATTCCTCCCTCCAATTTTATGTAACTAAACATTAAAGAGGTTTAAAGAAAAAAAAAAATTCTGAAGCATTCCTGTAAAACAGCCCTCCCAAAAAGAAAAATCCTCAAACCCATACTCAAAATAGTGTTTCCTCCAAAATATCATGAATATGTAAAGCAACAGTTAAAAATGCTTGTATGAATACTTTGACATGGAGAAACTCTGGTGACATTTATTTCCACTTTAGAAATTAATCAGGATGAGCATTTCTATTTATAAATATATATCTTGAGGTAAGAATAATTTTCTAGAAGATGGCAGGAAAAACACAAGTCTAAAGGTGTTATTCCCCATGAACAGCATCCAAACCTCCTTCCAAGTCAAATCCTACAGATTTTGCTATTTTAGCAGTATTTTGCTTCCACATAAAAGAGTAGGAGAAAGGACAGGGGTGTGGTCAGTGAGAATAAGCTGCACACTTTTCAGCACACATTTGTAAACACATGATATTAAAATATCTCTGTGAAGTCCCTACTAGGAAAGTCCTAAAGGATCTGCTGAAGGTCAGGAGCCAGGTAGATTTCAGCTCCAGGAAGCCACAGAAGCAACTGGCACAAACAGAACACAAACAATTCAGGTTTTCCAGACTAATAGAACTTAGTGAAGAATCTGTTTTCCCACATGGTAGGGAAAAGTGTGTTCTGTGTAAAACCTGGTTCAGCTTTTACTATATAGGTCAGAGTATGTAGGGCAGGCAACCTGTGGGACACCAGAGGTGCGACTACACAGTCCACCTGTGAAAGTGAAACTCATTTTTCCAGAAGCTAGCCCATCCCAAAGGTTTCTCTGATAGATTGCCTAGCTTAAGCTCCTGCACCCCAACCCACCTTAATGTTCTTGTTTGGGCATCAGTGCCCAAATGCTCCCTGTTTCCCACTAACACAGCATCCCTGGTTTTGTCCTTACCCTATATTGTCTTTGGTATGGAGGGAAAAGGAAATAGTGGCTTTCAAAGAGAACAACAGGAGAAGGCCCAGTAATTGAAAATTGCTCTCTCAGGCTTGGATATCAGCCACAGAAACAAAAGCTAATCCAGCGACCTTGCCATCAAGAGCAGCTAGAACAGGGGTCATGTATTATTACTATTCTGTTCCTTGAAAAAATAAAGCTCAAAACACTACTGCTAAACCCACAGAGCCTTGTGTCACTGTATAACAGAAGAGTATCTTAGGCTACATTTTATAAAATCAGCACTTCAAAGGGACAAAACCATCCACAAACATTCCCACTGAACCACAGACAAAGAGACACACTGGACATTTCCCAGTTTTATCTCACAGCTAAATAAAACTAAGATTATTCAGCTGATGTCTATGGGCCAGACCCACAGTGCCCAACTGAGCAGATTACCAGGACACCAGTGAGTTTTTCTCTGCAGGTGCTCTTTATTTGTTGAGCAGGAGCTGCAGCAGGGGAAGGCCCTTCTGCCATGACAGGATATCTCAGGCTTTTGGGACTCCTCACGTGCCCCTCTTTGCCAGTGGACACAGAGACCTGAGGGCTGTTCCCTGGCAAGGAGGCTTAGTAGGCTCCCAATATCCTTGTTCCAGTCATCACTCAAGAGTCCTACATCTATTATTTCCAAATAGGAATATTTATTCTCTCTCTCCACCCCATGAAAATTAAGTCAATTCTTCACCTTTACACACTCCAAAAGAAAAACAGCTCTGCCATAGCTCTTCTGAAAACTGTGTTACCCACAGTTCATTGCTTTACTTTGACATATTTAGGATTTTCCCCCAGAGAACCAAGTTTTCTTCGGGGTCAGGGGGAGAACCTCAATCAGCAAGATATCCCAAACACACATCTTTCCTTTCACAGCTACTTGGAATCAGACAAGGAAGCAGTGCTGCTGGCATCACAGGCATGAAGAAAAACTGAACAGAATGTCACAGACAGGAGCAATGGTTGGGGTTTTTTCCCTCCTCTTTGTCACTGAAGTGCAGATGAAGTTGCACATCATTCCTGTGCTTTAAACATTAAAGTAGCCAGTAAAGGGCAGCGTGGTTCCTAACTGCCCTGTTAGCATGCAAGTTTCTACTCTGATTCCTCTTTTAAAACAAGAAGTGATTCTCTGTCCTGCCTGTGTTTAAAAATGAGATTGATTTGCTCTTGAGCAATATCACTTGTAATTAGTTACTCAGAGAGTAGATAAGCCAAGGTGTGGGAGCAGGAGAGAGAAGAGAGCGCCAGAACTTTTTGAAGACACTTACCAGAGACCAGACAGGAGGCACTGAGGTTTTTTTCAGAAGGGTCATTACCTGTGTTAAAGCATTAACACAAATAGGGGCTATATTCATTTCCAAAAAAGGCAGATAATCACAAAAATGCCTTACACTTACCAACACTAAATAATTTCAGAATACCTTAGCTCAGGCCCACATCACATGGGATGAGATTTTTATACCACCTGAAGTGACATATGTGCCACGAGACAGGGTTGTTTGAGGGTTCCTGCAATGCTATTTCTCTTTGTTATTCCATCTGATATTGCTATAAAACATTACAGAAAAGAGAGAGGAACTTTCACCAACCTTCTCTGCACCAGGGCAGGGGGTACACCAGGGTCAACCAGAGGCTCCTTCTGCTAGGGGATGGTATTACTCCACACTAACAGAGAATCTTCTAAAGGTTCCTCAAAGTAAAATCTCCTTCTGCTCCAGAAAAAAAGGTGAAGCCTAGCTTTCCTCACTGCCTAATTTTTATATTAGACTCCCATCAGCCCTGGCTATTGACAAGTCAGCTTTCATGGGTGATTAATCACCCATGATTCATGAACCAGGACACTCCACAAAACACTGATTAGTAGATTAGCATATACAGGTGACTTTGCCACCATAGCAGCACTTTACAAACTTTAACTAATCAGGGTTTCTTAAAAAAGAAAGTGAAGGTTTCCCTTTACCTGTCTCTCACCTGGCTCCCTCCTACCTCTTTCCTCTCCTCTTGCTTGCTTGCAGGGAAGCTCCTTCCTCTCCCAGCTGTGAAAAATCTGTATTCTGCCCTACCCACACCTTACTTGCTCCCTCATCTTCTCTTTTCACCCTGAGGCATCCTTGTTCCAATTAAAAACCCCAGATGGAGCAGCTGGAAGATGCCTAACTATCCTAATGAACAGTGAGATGCAGCAAAAGAGATATTTAAGGCTTCACAAGGAGGTGAATAGCACAGAGGAAAGGAAATGTGAGTGACAGAAATAGGGTAAGGCATGTTTGCCTATGAATGAGAATAGCAGAGGGCTCCAAGAAGCAGAGAATAAGCAGGAAAGAGGAAAAGAATCAAGCCCATTAACATTTGTCTTTCCTTATCAAGAAGGTTTCAGGTGTAGTGAGTTCTCTTGTTGCAAGCTTCCCCTGGAGACAGCACCATGTAAGCCTGTAGGAAAGAGCAGAAGCTGATGCTGACAGATATTTAAAATGCACTGAAATTCAATAGCTCTGGTTTAATTCCCCATAAATTTCCAGATATCCATGCAAGTGAAGTGAGATGTGAATAAAATTCACTTTGTATTCCAGAAAAAAAGAAAGGAAAATTATAGAATAAATACCAAAATTTCAAAATAAGTCTTCTTTTTGTTCAGGATGACTTAAAAAAAAAATTGCAATAGAAATTTCAACGAGAGAAGAATTTCATTTCAAGTCAATGTGTGCACAAAATCACATTGTAACAACTTCATGGAAACATGAAATGGTTTGAGTGAGTTTTAAAGTTTCACCACCTGCCATGGGCAGGGACACCTTCCACTATCCCAGGTTGGTCCAAGCCTGGTCTAACCTGGCCTTGGACACTTCCAGGGATCCAGGGGCAGCCACAGCTTCTCTGGGCACCCTATGCCAGGGCCTCCCCACCCTCACAGCCAATAATTTCTAATATCCCACCTAAATCTCTCTTATTTTAGTTTAAAACCATTTCCCCATGTCCTATGACTGTCTGCCTATGCAAAAGTCAATCTCCTTTTTTTATATATACCCTCTTTAGACACTGCAAGGGTCTCTGAGGTGCTCATGTCTGCAATTTCCAAAGCTCAGGTGCAGCACCCTGAACTTCTTTATCACCTTCACTAATTCATGAATAAATTTTAAAGCAACCATTTGAGAGTTTCTGAGAAAACAGAAGTTCTCAAAAGGCCTTTCAAGCAAGATGATGAGGAAACTGCTGCAACAGCTCCAGCCTGATAACCTGATTGAAATGGCTGTACAACAAAATACAGAGATCCATAGAGAAAAAGAAGTTCAGCTTCCAGATGCCCAGAATCTCTGAGAAGGTTCAGAATGGGTGAAACATTCTTAGTTTCACCCTTGCTCATGCAGCAATAGTTTTGCAGTGTCAGGTGCACTGTGAGAGTCCACCATGGGCTGGATTTCTTCCCTTGATAATTTCTTCCCTTGCCTTTTCCAAGGAAATTTCAAGATTCCTGTGAGATGTTGCAGACATCAGCCAGCTCAGGTGGGAATTTGCAATATGCTTTTGGTACTCAATGCCTGATTGTCTGGTTTGGGGTAAGAAAGGTGAGACCAACTGGTGCCTTTCTACCTTTAACTTTCTTTCACAAAAGAAAAATCTGGGAATTTGCCTTAGGCCAGTCTTCAGACAATCACAATGCAGACTGGGACTGCTGTACCACAGAGCAGCACCTGCCCCTGTTTGCACAGTGCAATGCTGATTAAATACCAAAGTGTAGGATGGCCATTCTTGTTTTGCTGGTGATGGGGAACAAAAAAAGCACTGTGGTAAAAATGGCTCACTAAATTATGTGCAGCAGAGTTAACACAGGTGTGCTTTCTTGGCCATGGAGTAGGCAAGGGACTCAAGAAGTGGCTCCAAGGCAGGGAAATTTGAGATCAGTGGTGCTGCCTTCAGCAGAAAGCTGATTGTTTGGAATTAATGTTAATAAATCTAGCTCTCTTTTCCTATACCCACTCCCCCTTCTCCCAGCCCTGCCACAAAGATTCTGCTGCTGGCTGATTACAGTATCCAGCACAGAATAAACCCCTTCCCCTTCCTTTGTGTCACGTATTTCCACTGATACAGAACCTTTGTGTCTCTTGCCGTGGCTGACAAGCCAGCCAGAGCCAGCAATCTTCACTTGGCAGGAATTTCCATGTGAAAGGGATGTTTTGAAGAAAGGCTGTGGGCCAGAGCCAAGGTAAAAGCTTCTCACTCTCTCCAGCAAATTCTGCTTTTCCAGTGTGAAAGTACTGAGCCACTGCCCTCCAAACCACTGTTCCCATGGATTTGTCCCGGGTTGGAGCCTGTCATCATCACAGCAGGAGTAGGAAGAGGGTTTTTCAGTGGCATGGGTATCGCCAACAGCACAGACATTGTTTCTTCACAAAGGAAACAAACTTGAGCCCGAGGTCTTGGCCAGCAGCACATCCCTAATGCAAACAGCCCTTGGTTCTATTGCTCCAAGGAAGGGTGACTGGGCCTAGCAGGGAGGGGAATAACCCCAGGCAGGGGCTGACAGCTAAATCCAGGTCATTGAAAATGAGAAGCAAAGGACACATTTTAAACAGCTACCCCCTATTCGTACACTGCCAGGGGGTGAAGCCGGGAACTTTAGGTTTTGCTTAAATTTTTCAGATCAGGATTAGGGTGCCCTCCCTGCATCACAAATCATTGCAGACCTGAGCAAGACTTGCTGAGCTGCAAACACTCTTGCACAGACTGAGCACTCCAAAGAATGAAGCTTTGTAGAGCCACGGTTTCAGCGAGAATGAAATGACTGATATTGGTACTGCTGCTCTTTCAACTCTAGCCATGACCCGGATTTGGTCTTGCCCACAGTGCCCCGCAGGAGGAGAAGCGGGCACTACTGTCGGGAATGTCTTCACACTGCAACTGTATTGGCGATCCCAAGCCCTTCCCAGCCACCTCAGCATCCAAACTACTCTCTTGGCTTTCATCACAGCATGCCACGAGCGTCACCATCAGATTTCCTGCCGCTTCCTCAGCGTGCTCGATGCCTGTTGCTCAAGAAACGACGGCTGTACCCCAGGGAAATCCCATGCAGGAGTTTGCCCCCAGACTCCAGGCCAAAACCGCGGGGTTTTAGTCTGTAAATCAGACTGTTGTAGCCAGCCGCTCCTTGCAGGACCGCAGCGGCTTCCTGCTGTACGCGAAGTGAGGCAGGAGAGGAGGGCAGTGCCCTCCACGGTTCCCGCAGGCTCCGCGATGCTAAACCAGCCCGGCGCAGCTACAGAGGCACGGGGAAAGGGCACACAGCGCCAGGTGCCCCCCGGCCGGGCCAGAGGCTGCCACCCGCACGGAAGATGCGCGCAGTGCGCACGGGATGCTGCGCCGGGATCCCTCCCGTGCGGGCGGAGCAGAGCACGGTATGCAAGACTGATCCCGTGGCACTCGCCTGTGGGGCTCGCCCCCTCTTGCCGTGGCAACGGGCGGGCTCTTGCCTGCCTTTCCTGCCTTTTTCCCGTGGTCGCGGGAAGGGAGCGCGGCAGCCACGCTGCCAGCGCGGGGCAACAGCTCCGCAACGCGGCCGCTGCGCGCACTGCGGATGGAGCGGGGCAGGGGCCGCTCCTCGCTCGCCGCCGCGGGCTCGCAGCTCGGACCGCGTTTATGGGTCAGCTTCTATGGCTCTGGTCACTAAATCCCGAGTAAGCGTCACCCTGAGCGGAGGGGACCATTCCCTTCTCCATCCCGCTCTCTCTGAGCCACCCCTCGCTTTCTCATTCCCAAGGAAGTTTTTTATCCCAGCTTTAACGCTGCCGCTGAAGTTTTGTAATCCTGCTTGCTTTACTTTAATTGAACTAGAAGATTCTCCTCTAGAGATTACTGCCTGTAAAAGAAATGATTGTCACAAGCGTTCTGTGGGCTGTTACTTTTCCGGTCCTCGAAGTGAATGTCTGACATTGTTCTGTGCTGGTGGTCATGAACTATGCTGGTCCTGAAGGAGTTTCTTAGCTATTTGCAATATGTGTCATTTTGAGCTGTCTCCCTGCTGTCTCCGTAACTGTGGGACAAACAAAACCTCTGGATCAATATTTTTCGGTGTTATAGAATTAAGGCATTATTTTATGCTGACCAGAATGCTGTTCTGGCCAGGATGAGCAACAGAAATCATTTAATCCATGCATGGCCTGGGCTGTACAGAGGAAATCATTCCATCACACATCAGCTTTACTAGATTTTTCACATAGAGACAAAACCCAGAGAAGTTCATTGGTTCGGTGTTCATTGGCCCCAAGTTACACAGTTTGTAGTATTTGGTTTCCTATTGGTTATTGACCTCTTTGCCTTCAGTGTTAATTAGGTTCTCATTCCTTGGTTCTCTTATCAGGTTTTTCTGGACCAGGTGTCTCAGACCATGCCAGGTGTGTTGTTTGGAGCAACAGGATGGTTGTTGATGGTTGTCATCCTTTGTGTATCTTCTGTGCTACACCCAGTCTGTTGAGACTTTCAGTTCATCCCACCTGGAATACCAAAACAGTCCTTTGGAAAGAAACTTAAAATTCCAATCCTCTGGGGCAAAGGCGAACAAAACCCCTGACTAAAGTTATATAAAAATATTTTCAACTTGGTATCCTTTCCAACACTACACTAATGGCCTCCTGCTTGTAGGGTTTTTCCTTACTGACAGGCTGGAGCACATGGAAACACCGCTAGTACATCAGACAGAAACACGAGGGTTTTCCACCGGCATTAAATCTGCCAGATGGGAGGCAATCCCACAAATATCCTGAACAGCACTCAGGAACAACACATTCCACAAAGAAAGGCAAATTTCCCAACTGTGGCCCCTGGAAGCCAATGCCCTGTGCCAATTCCTGCTCTGCACCCTCCACCTGCACCCTCCTTCCCCAGCTGGCAGGTACCCAGCTCCCCAGTTCCTCTGCACCCTGTTCCCTTCACCCCATCAGCCCTGGCAATCACCACAGGAGCTTCTTATCTCTGAGATGATCTCTGAAAATGCCTCTTGTCTCCAACAGTTCATCGCCCTGCCCCTCACCTGCTGAGATCAGCTGCTTTCCTACTAGGAAAAAAGAATAAAAAATGAACCCTGGGAGTAAGAGGAGTTCTGAGAGCTTTCAAGTTCCAAAAAAAAAAAATAAATAAAGGGAAAGAAGAAGGGAGAACTGTGGGCTTCTTTTGATTAATTCCCTTTCCTCCCACATCCAAAGACCATGCAGTAAATAAAATGAAGTCCAGTCCTGACAGACACAAACCCTGACTGTCTGTTTATAGATGGTGTGAGTGCCAATATTCCAGCGGGACTGTGCAGAACGAATCAGAGCACATGTTACAGAGTGTGAAGGTACATGCTTCACATTAAAACCAAATCCTTCAGAAAGTGCAGAATACCCTAAATCTACATCTGCCATGCTGGTTATTCCTGTTGCTTTCTTAAAATTCATCCTGAATTTTATTTTCCACATCTTGCAAGTGTTAGGTCTGCAAAACAGCATTTTAAGTGCAGCTGCTGTGAAGTTCAGCTCTGAATAGTTATGCAGCTGAATGCTGGCTGGAATTCTGATTTTTACCTCTGAATGTTTTTCCATCTTTTGGAAGCTGCCTAGTTTGAGAAAACCATCTCTTCTGCCTATGATCACTGATACCATCACATTTCAGGGTGATGTCAGGGTGCCATTTTTTCACATCTGACTCAACCCAGCTTCTAGCACCACCTTTTCCTAATTGCCTGCATTCCTCAGCACCAACTCCCTGTGCAGCTGATTTTTTTTCTGCATTGCCTTTACCGTGTCCCCAAGAGCCACATTCAGTGCCACTGATGTCATTGAAAATACTGTCAAGGGGCAGAAAGAAGCCTAGTAAAAGACTAATTTATTTTTATTTTTTTAAATCCTTTGTTGCCATCACTACCTCCTGACAAAGGAAGCAGACTTGAGCAGATTATGTGCTGTACAGCAATTTGCAGTGTAAATTTTGAGCAAGGTCTTTGATCACACCAGAATTCAGTCATCCGTATTACCAGGCAATACAACACAGAAACCTGCCCTGTTCTGAGATATGATTTAGTATTAGCTGATGACCCTATTGATTTATTTTGTATTTTTCATAATGACTTATCGCTACATTATAGAGTTGCCTGCATTGCATTGCAGTTTGATTTTCCAAGTGCCATTTCTCAGACGTGAGGTTTTAATAAAAGCTTTCCTCACAAAAGCCACGGACTTTCCATCTTAACAGAACAGTGTTGCAAGTTTGTATCTACAGTTTAACAACAAATTAAAACTTTTTTATTTTCATCCACACACCCATGAACAGAGGTTGGACCTTAGCAAAATGGGCCAGTGTGCTCCCTCTGATCCCATTTTTCCTTGGAGGTGGAGGATAAAAACACTATTGCTCCTCTGCTCCTACACATCAACACTGCTGGAAGCCATCACCTCTCTCTGGCTGGACATAGCCAATAAAAATAGAACAAAACATTTTAGCTCAGTGTTCCTAACTCACAGCTCTTCCTACAGGACTTTGCCTGAAAAATCTGTTTCCTCAGCAAAGAGTTCATCCCCTTCTCATCCTCCTGCTGGAGCTAACAGCAGCCAAAAGCATCAGCACAACTTTTCCAGGTCTGAGTTGTGTCTTTGCAGACTATACAATGTCCTGACAAAAAAACAAAGCTTAAAAAAGGTGAAAAAAAAAACCCAAGAAAAAAAACCTACCACGTTTCTCCCACACATTATAGATTCCAAACCTCTGCTCACGTGTCAATTCAAAAGTATAAAAAAGCCACAGGGAAGGAAAAGCTTGGAAATATTATTTTCCCTGTTTTCTCAAAATCAAGGTCCCAAGTATTTGCTGGAGTGTTTTATATGACTGCATGTTCTCCTCCTGTCTTTCTATCAATAGCAGACCAAGCTCCCTGGCTCCTGCATTTCCCCAGGGCTCAGAGCAGAGGGCACATCCCCTCACCTTCAGGTGGGTCCCTGTCCACTCATAATTATTCTGCCACTTTGTGTCCCTCATGATATTCAGAGTGACCAACACACTGAACAAACAACCCGTCCCAGGTGCAAACAGAAAACATCCCTTCTTCTGCTCAGGAATAGAGCTTTCTTGTTTCATCCCAAATCCTTCCTTCAAGCAAATACAGAGCTAATGCTGCTATCAGAGATGAATCACCAGCTCCCAGACAAAGTTTGTGAATAACTCTTTGTGGACGGCACAAAATTAGAAAAAGAAAGTGACTTAAACAATATGAAACTTTATTTCAGCTGAGAAGTAAAACGGCACACTTCTCTCTGTACATTAAATATGAGAAGAAATGCATACAGGTGCAACATTTGTAACAAGCAAGGCAGCAATCCCCAGCGCTGCTCCAAGAGACAACTTCCTCCCCTTCTACTTACCTCAAGTTCTGGGATAAACAGGATTTAAAATGGGGAGAAAAGAGGGGGAAAAAGAAGGAAAGAAGGACCTCATGAGCTTGCAATATTCAACCTGGCATTGTTCCTTGAGGATATTTCCTAGTGTGCACTCCGTAGTTGAGAAAATACTGACATGATATTCTCTCAAGACGTCAAAAGAGCTTTACTGGCACTTTAGAAAAATCAAGGAAATTTGGCAAAATGTTTAGAACATCCAGTCTACATAAAACACTTCTCAGAGCATTAATGTGGCCCATTCTACTTAGCAAACTCTAAGCCCACTTGATGTTGTTATTCAAAATGCTCCAAGAAGGGGGAATTATAAGAGGAAGAAAGAGAGAGAGACAGGATGACAGAAAATACATAGAAAAGCACACAGCCCACATATACATTTAAAGAATGCAAGAATTTGAAATTAAATGATCCTGAATACCATTCAGGAGTACACAATTCATGAGATAACTTCTACCGGCAGAGGTCAAACTACATCACAAAAAAAGTAGTTACAAATAGTCCAGGACCCCTTCACTTTTGACCTTGGATCTGTAGCCATACTTTTCTGGCTCAATTTTACTTCTGTTTAAAATCAGGAATACTACAAAAAGCCTATCTACAGACAGTAGAACCAGGATTTCCCAAGTTAAAAACAGAAATTGAAGGTGTTTTGATTAAACTTTTTTTGTTTAAACCTTTGTTTAAACAATCACTGGGACTGGAGAACAACCTTCCAGCACCATTTTCTTTTCGCACACTGAAAATGTTAGGGATTTTCCAATATGGACTGTGTTGCTATCTTGTGGGGACACTGAGAGCAGAAGGAATCTCTAAGTGAAGTGAGGAGCTTAGAATTTCCAAGTGAAAAGGTTGAAAACTAAAAGATAAAAGAAGTAAAACTAATTTTAAGCCAATTCCCTAATTTGTAATGCTCTAGTTACTGTGAGCAGATATGGAAATACAAAGCCTCTGATTCTCTCCAGCCCTGTCCAACATGCAGGAGGCCAGGGGAAGCACACAGGGAGGTAGAAAATGTGCCTTCTGATGAAAAGTCCAGATTTAGGGCACTCCAAGTGAATTAGACACAATGAACTGTCCCAGGTGATTGCACCACCTCCATGCAATTGAAACATGGCACAGTTACTAATTTAACTTACACATTTATAGAATGCTTATGGCTTCCAGGACATGAGAGATCACAGCTGACATGACGTAAAGCAAGAGGCAGGACACTTTTCCTCAGCAACTTCCCACATGTGGAGTCACAATCCCAGAAATACATTTTAGGATAACAGACATTTCTACCTCTTCCCAGGTCCCTTAGAGGACAAGGTGGGTGGTCTTTTCCAGAGGGCTGCAGAGCTGTCTCCTTGTGTCACAGGACCACTGGAAGTGCTCATCCACACACCAGCTTCTCCCCATGGAGCCCACAGCCAGATATTTTCCATGACAGGGTTTAAAAAAATCCTATCCATCATGCTTAGCAGTGTCAGCCTGCTGCCAAAGTTTGTCAGCTATAGCCTGGAAGCATCCAACTTTCTTAGGTTGGAATCCAAGCCCTCTGTTTCATATGTAAAAACTTTAGGGCAAAACACAGTGTTTGCACTTGGAAGTGCAAAATTTCTTGTGGATGGTTTTCTCAGCGATGCAAAAACTCTTAACAGCGTTTGAATTAGAATGTTTTTAACATGTTCATTTCATGATCTAGTGGTTTTATTGTCACCACTGACACTGCCCATGTTTCCCAGCCAGATGAAAAGGGGTGGCATCCTGGGCTGAAGCAGGAGCTGCCTAGCCAGTGACAAACTAGCCCTTCTGGGCTCCTACAAAACCTGGCAGATCCATAACAAAATCCCAGCCTGTGTCAATGACACAGAAGACCAATCAGCACTGAAATTCAACTCACCCAGGAAGAATCTGCCCTTCTGATGCTCTAAAAGCCTTTGCCCTTGCTGTTAACCCCTCACTGAGCTCAAAGTAAATTGTGTGATGTTCTCCTGTCTCCAGCAGAGTCCTTGCCTGTTATATCTGGGGAAAGCAGCTGCTGGAGACAGCTGGAAGGAGACTTTTATGATTATTACAGTGGCTGCAAAGTCATCTGTGCTGTGGTAGCACTCGGATATCTATCAGTTTCTGTCACCAACACAGATTTTAATGTAGAAACGGGTCTGCAGGCAGCCAGGGGAACCCACAGCACCCGAGCCCAGACATGTTTCAATAGAGGAGCAGCTGCAAGTGGCTGGCAACCCCCTGAAAAATGCAGGAGACATTGCTGGGAGCTCATGGTTTGGTTGCTGTCAGGATGTGACAAAATGGAAAATTGAATTGTAAACTGAAAATACTGAGATCCTTTCAGTGTCACAAGATGTATTTTTAATGGCAGCATTTAAAGAGTTCGTGTCTCATAAGATAATGTTTCTAATTTCAGACAGAAAAAATGACTGCTCATCTGAGCCTTTCAGATGCACATCAGCCAGCAAGTAATTGAGGACAAAGTGTTTTTCTGTAATAAACCTTCATAATGAAGCACCAGAGGAAAATCTTAAAAGTTCAACTCAATATATCACAGTAATCTGCAGAATGGGATTTTCCTGCCACTAATCTTGTTAGAGCTGGGGCACTGTGCAAATATATCTAAACACATAATTACTGAAGAGATATTAAGCAGATCGATTTATTTCAATAAAAAATGCAAACTTTCAGGAGAATTCATTAATACTCAAAATCCAGCAAGGCAATAAATAACACTAATGAACTGAGAAAAAGGAATAGATGAACAAGTACTGACATGATGTCTTATGCTTATTGCTGTTAAAGAGGAGCTGACAATTACTCCATTTGAAATATAAATCCTGCAAGGGAAACGCTAGAAAGTGAGTTAAAGACTTGTTACAAATATATATGTACTTATATATACACACATTTTAAGAAGGCATTAGGATGAAAACTAATTTAATTTCATCCTAAGGCGGACATATTACCATTTTCATCACCCCTAAGCTGTGTTTACATTAGCAAACAGTGCTGTGCAACAGGAGCATGAAACAGCTGTTGCCGAGATGCTGCCAGCACAGCATCTCTAAATGTGTTGGGGTTTTGCTGCCAACCAGCTCCAGGGTGGTCCTGCAGCCTGAGTGCCTCACAGAGAGCAGGGTAGCCTGGCCAAAGGACTGCAGGATCTCCCTGGTCCATCCTGTCCGAAGGGAATGCCAGGGTGAACACTCTGTAGTGTGAATCAGATCACAGCTATTGCGGTGCAGCAGCAAACACTTTCCTCAAAAGCAGCTCCAACTGGCACTAAAACGTTTCCTGCAGCAGAAGCACTCAGGGCACTGTAAAGGGCTCACCCTAGGACAAAAGAGCCAGGCACAGCAGAGACCTCAGGGCAACACTCACCTGCACAACCCAAATGACCCAGTGACAACCAGGGGTATCTAAACCTTTTCAGTAAGGGCTGTGAGAGCTTGTCAAGACAGAACTCAAGAACATGTTTTTCCTTGTGCTTGGGAGGTTCTTCAATTTGCCAAGAGGAAAAAATCAAAACATTTGGATTGCTATTTTGGAATTTTAACATGGTAGTCAAACAGAACACATGGCGTTATCCAGGCTGCTTCAGAGGACACTTGCAGCGATTTTCTACAGGCTCTGGAAACAGAAGGAAGGCATGAGGGCTGAGGTGTGTCCAGACAAGGGAATAGAGCTGGGGAAGGGTCTGGGGCATAAGTCTGATGTGAACCAGCTGAGGGATCTGGGGTCGTTTAGCCAGAAGGCTCAGGACAACATTATCACTCTCTACAGCTACCTTAAAAGGTAGCTGTAACAGTCCTTACAGCAAAGGAGGTGCTGACACCTCTCCTGCTGGAAGATCCCAAGTTTATTCATTCATTCCTTACCTGAAAGCTGCTCCTGTTCATTACTTGGGACAATACTTTAGCAGCAGAGGAGGAAGAAAGCTCAGATATCAAAGATAAGCCTGTTTTGTTAAATCACAGTTAAGTTATTAAAAATCTCCATTTCCTTTCAATTGTCTGAAGTGGCAAAATGCTGGCAAGGTGTACAAACCTCACCCAGATGAGCAGCTCAGGTTTTTACTGGTTATAAAATGAGTGATTTACAGAAGCATGTACAACATTATTTCTCTTGCAATTTACGCTCCCAGAGAACAGAGAAGCGGCTGTGCAGGCATTACACATCCCTTGCTCCTTCCAGCAGATGCTTCTCTGCACAAACACCCCTTTCACAAAAATCTCTGCTTTGTTCCAACCACGTCTCTAAAGAGTTTCTGCAAGGGCAATTACTATTGGCAACAAGCCCAGTAATTGTATTTTTGTCATTCTTTAAGTCTATCCTGGAAAGGTAGGTTTCTTAGTTTTCATTCTGCTGAGAGATTCCCTTCAAGCTTTCCTTTAGATTAAGCCAAGGAGGAACCAGGCAATTTCAGGGCATTTTGTTGTCAGCAAGGACTGGGACAAAGCAGCCTGTTCTACAGTCTCCTCGGGACTGCAGCTCCAGGCAAGTGATGAATCTGCCACCAGATGTCACCCAGAGGCCACTCCTATTGCTGCTGAGACACCAGCAAGCCCCTGGATTTCCTCCAGGCAGTAGGGATGGTCACAGCACTGTCATCATCCTCCAGTTAAACCCAAATTTGACTTCAGATTTCTACACTGTGCCCTGAAAAAGAAAAGAAACTTTCAAGCTGCTGTAAGTCTTCAAAATGTCTTGAAAACTGAAGTACATTGCATGAGCTAAATGCAAAATGCTGTGGTTGTTGATATCTTTACTGGAGGACTGTGTTTCTCCTTTTACAGAATTTTATCACCTTGCAGAGTTTACCCTTATCTAACTCTTAGGGATAAAAGAACAAGCTACTGAGGCAGATAATGCATTGCATTAGCAAGCAACACAGAAAGAACCAGAAGCACCTTGTGACAAGGGAACATAAAAGATTTCCTGTCATAATAAAAACACTTGTAACAGGAAAAAAACAGCAGAATAAAAAAATCACAAAGTCTAAACTGATGAAGACATCTTTTAGAAATTCTTGAATACACTTAAAAACTTCAGCTCATGGGGAGCATCCAAATAAAGCACAGATGGACACGATTTCTCAGTGTTTAACATTCAGAAAGTTCCACATGCTGTGCTACAAGTCAGAATTTAGATTCTTATTAAAGCCAGATTTGCCAGAACCATTTACCAGAGAGATCCAGAAAGCACAAATTTAGGATTGTAGCTTCAGTGATAGCGATAGACATAAAAAACTGTTATTTAATATATTTGTCATGATAGGATAGGAAACAGAGGAAAATGGATGATAACAGCTTTAAAGAAGTTTTACTTAATTTTTTCAGTCTCCTAAATACAATTAAAATGTCCGGTGCTTCAAACAGTAAATCAATCATTAATTACTTCAGCTCTGAACAGCAGCATCTAAAAAGAGGGACAAAATCACTCCTGTAAATAGTTCAGCTTTTTGAAACTTGTCCAGCTCCATTAAAACAAGTCCTGAAACAATTTCAGCCCCATTTAATCAAATCCTAATTTTTCCCTTAAAGTCAAGGTTAAGCTAAAAGTACCTTAACACATTTGCCACAAAGTCAAAGTTTTTCTGCTCTTAAAAAATTCTGCCTGTGTCAAGGACTTGAAAATTGAATTTGGAACTGTCAGCAAGGATATTTACTCTAAACAACAGAGAAATCAGAAGCCACAACTCAGCTATTTATTGAGAAAGAACATCCCAACACAGTATCTGAACTTTAGCTTAGAAAAGAAATTACTTAAAGGAGAAAGCAAGATTCAGACTGTTCATGAAAATCAGTTCTGTGCATACCTGAACCTTCTTGTTTCCTCTCACCCAGCATTTTTCACTCACATACATGGCCTAGTATGGCTATACTTCACCATGACAAACCTGGGAAAAGTTCTTTTGGTTCTGCTATGTTATGGGGAATGTTTATGTTTTCAGAGCTTTAAACAGTGAAGCCAGAAAACAAAACAAAACTCCCAAACAATCCAAACAAGACGCAGAAAAAGAAGTTTTTACCTCATTTCACCTCTAATACCCTATAAATAAATAGAATAAAAAA
Source organism: Anthoscopus minutus (assembly GCA_013399455.1). Classification (NCBI taxonomy): domain Eukaryota; kingdom Metazoa; phylum Chordata; class Aves; order Passeriformes; family Paridae; genus Anthoscopus; species Anthoscopus minutus. The sequence goes on along the minus strand of VWYI01036642.1, from coordinate 191,844 downwards.
AAGTCAAGTTTTACAGTGGCAATAATTTCAGTTATTAATTAGTATTTGGATACTTTTCTTAGCATGACCTATCATTGTAACAATTCAGTGGTAACAAACAGACTTTTAGTACCTGTAATAAAGCAGCTCAGAGTAAACAAAATACTTATTTTGAGGAAACATACAAAAATCACAACTATTATATTAAGAACTCTCTTGTAATTATATACAAAATAACTATCAGAGCATTTGGTTCATACAGTGTTGCTGCAAGTTTTGAAATAGAGTTCTTGATCCCAGACAGTCAGTGCTAGAAATGGGCAACCAAGCTTGACTGCTGGGGGACACAGACAGAACAATCTGTGTGTATTCATGACAAAGCTGGAACCATACAGTAAAAAAACAGGGATCAATTAATGCAAAGAAGTTAAAAAAAAATACTTCAACAATGCCAAGTTCCCTGCACTGTCCCATTAAACCATGTTTAGAACACCCACAGCAGCTGCCTACATTCACAGTGCTGTTTTGGGTTTTCTATTGGTTTTCTTGGGACTCAGGTGCCCATTTAGACACTTACCCCTCCCAAATTTCAAAAGCCAGATGCAATGACTTACTGCTACAGCTCAGGTAACTGGAGTCCTCAAGAGAATTTGCAGTTTGTGAACCCCTCATTACACTCTGCTGCCAATCCATATTTAAATGTAATATGAATAACCAAACTCCACTCCAATGATAGTGCAAAACCTGAAGGAATACCCATGAAATATTTGTTATCTCTTGGAAAGTGCCCACAAGCTTCACCTGTGTTAATACCCTGTATCTCACCTTGCCACTCAGCAAATCTTATTCAGAAAAGAGAAATTGCATTGCAGCTACAACTCAGCCCCTCACTCAGCTGTGATACAATGCTCAGAATTTCTGAGGTTCAAACACAGTCAGTTCATTCCCATCGTAGAACTCTCTCAGTTGGTTTGATTCATATTTTATGGAAGGTTTTTCAATTTGCATCCCAGGCTCCAGAGCATTCTGTCCTACTATTTTAAGGTTCACCAGTTTTATTTTCCAGGTGTTATTCCTCACAGGGCAGCTGATGAGCCCAAAGATTTGCTCAAAGACACCCAAACAAGCGTTGTCTCTGTGCACTGTGCCAGCCACTGCCACCAGCACCAATCCATGAGGGGACATGGCACACTTCAGGCCACTGGAATGCAAGTTTGGGTTGAAGAGGAGACATTCTTCTTTAACCAAGGACAGCAGGCGCAGGCTCACCATGTCTGCACCAACGTATTGTTCCACGTTTTTTTCCAAAGTGTTGTAACAGAACTTCAGTTTGGCATCCTCCCAAAAATGCTGTGGTCCCCATGTCTGTTCAGATTTTGCTCCCAAAGGGTGTTGAGAATTCAGGAGTTCAAAGTACCACTGGCAGAATTCTCCTCCTAGACCACCAATGTCATCTTGTGGTGACTTCTGTCCGTTTCCATGACTCTGCAGTCAAGCAAATTTTTTTCTTAGAACTGTTTAGCAAGATTACCACTTTGAAAAACATCATATCATGCACATATTCATATTAAACCTTTTAAATGTTCTGAGCCAGAGTGCCTGAAGAGAAATACCAAAGTAAAAATCTCATTTATTTTTACAAACATGATTATCTAATGTAAAGAACCAGGAAAGGTTCCTTGAATTATACCTAGAAAGTGCTTCAGTGTCTTGTGCTCTTTACAAGCAAAGAGGAAAATCCTGATTCTACTGAAAAAGGACAGGGGAAGGTTGCAAAGTGACATTTTTTGGAACTAAATGTACACTTACTTTGTAGGACTTCTCAGTATTTATGACTTGACAGCAAGACTCTTTTTAGAAGCAAATCAAATGTCAAGTTTGTTAACATCAAAGTCTAGTAAGTATTAAAATGTCTTATAAGCATAAAGCAATTGAGCGTGAAAAGTTTGGAGAATTCTGTACAGAAATGCTGTATTTGTTTCATCACAAGCTAAAATTCATTTCCAGTTCTGTTACATAGGTTCAGGTTTCCCATCTCTTCAAAGTGGTGAAGAAAGAAGAGATAAGAATTAAAAGAAAACAAATGCAAAGAAAGACGTATGTGATAAATAAATCCACTGACTTTCTTTTAAATTTATGAATGTGTTTTAATATTTCATTTATGTACCATCAACCACAAAACTTTGCTAAGAGAAATCTTTTTTTTTCTCGAATTATGCACACAGAAAATTGTTTTGAAAACAATTTTCAGTTAAATCCTGTCATCAGCTAATCCCTGAGTGAAAGCTCAGTGCAATAGGTTCTCAACAGGGACTGAGCTCTCACAGTCCAGGAGGTGGGGCTGCTGCCCATGAGGGCTCTGAACTACATCAAGGTTTACCACAATTAGAACCACAAATGAGCCCCTTAAAGTTCATTACACCACAAGGATTTGCTAAATGGAAAAGATTTGAACTTCAAAATAACCTATTATTGCCAAAACACATTTCCTTATTCCACTGTATTAAGTGTTACAAATACCAAAGGAAAACAAATGGCACTGACCTGTCACTGCTGGAAACTGTATGTTTTATCAATATATAAACTCAGTAAAATCACAAGGACCTCTGCAGGATTTCTGTGCCATTCACAGTATTTTCAGTTGTCCCTAAACCCACAAAACTATTTGTGAATATCTTCTATTTTAGCTTATAAGAAAATTTAAAAATTCAAAGAATGGAGAAGACTCCACACACTGGAGTTCAAATTCTGTGGAAAACAGAGCAGACACCTCCAGATGCTGTAATTTAAAAACCAACCAAACCCAACTAAAACTAAACCAGCCAAGAGCTGAAAAGATTTGGGACCTTCCTACAGGTGCAGAGCCACATTTGCACTTATCATCCAGTGGTAGCAATGCTGAGCACCCGGAGGATTTCCAGCAGCAGCACTCACCTGTGCAGGAGGTTTCCTGTGCCCTGGTTCTGAGGCTCGTGTGGTGAGCTGCCCACTCCAGAGCTGCCTCACACGCTCAATGAGGAGGTGTTTCTCCGAGGAAGGAGGCACTGCAATTCCCTGTGCCGCCAAATACTTAAAGATGATTTCTCTGTAGACTTTCCTGCGCCTCAGAAGTTCTTCCACGTTTTGGCTGTACTCCAGAATGGCATGAATGGCTTCTACAAAGAAAAAAAACTGAAGTTAGAGTTACCTTCTTTCACAATAAAACCCCAAACCTAAGGTATTTCTTAAACTCCTGACCTCCAAACACAGTACAAGACAAGGTGACAGGACGTGAAAAGACTGAAAGTTTGTCTGTAAACTGAAATCTGGCCTCATCGTATCAGACACAGAATATACCCAAAAGGCTTGCAAATATGCTTCTTGGACAAGAATTCCAGTGAAGTGTTTCAGCAATGCATAGTAGTTTGTGAAAGTGATGCTCCACCTCCTTCCCGAAGCCTGCTGGAAATAAATCTGTTTTATTTTCCCACTAATGTGATTACAATTCCCGTGTTCATAAGAAAATGCATCCTAGCTAGTCCAATGACTAGCAACAACAAAAAATATTCAGCTACAAGGCTCTGTGGCAGAATGAGGAAACATGGCAAACTTAAATTCACTTTTAAAGCAGTCAAAGCAGGAAGATCCCCCCTGAGCTGACGCTAGTACTTAATAAGGGACCAATAAAAATCTTATATCTAACCAGAAAATAATAGGTAAAGTAAAACACAAATATCTTTCACTGTAACCTACAACTACCACAAGGAAAAAAAACACAGGGGGAAAAAAAAGGTAAAGAAAAAAACCCTGCAGGCAAAAGACCTTTTAAAGAAATGTACTGGGCAAATCTTACAGGTTTTAGTTACATCACATGGAACATACTCAAGGCTTTAGGATGAGCATATATCAGGGCAACAAACCCAATGGCCTCAGGCAACTCACATAAAAAATGAAGTCTTATGAAACAAATCTCAACAAAGTGATGGGGTATAGTCACAACTGGAAGTGTCCTGCAAAAAAAAGTAAGTTCAATGCAGATTCGTATTTGACCCTTTCAAAACCCAAAAGCAAAAGTGACTGACGCCAACAGCAAGAGACTCTTTAGCTTTCAATACTTTTAACCACTAATGGCATAGCCGTGCTCGCAGCTCACTGCAATGCTCTGAGAGGAAAAAGATGCGTGCAGAGCTGAAGATTTGCTAAGGGCCCGTCGCCACCGGAACTTCCTCGGCCTGAACAACCCTGAGCTCCGAGCAGCCAACCCCGGAGCTGCTGGGAGAAAGCAGGAGAAAGGTCCCGGCAGCGACCTCCGCACCAGCCGAGCCCTGCGAGCCCCGGCCCGCCCGGACAGCCCCGACCGCCGCAGCCGCCGGGCCCGGGGAAGCGAACGCGGAGCTCACGGCAGGGCCCGGCCCCACTCTGCAGGCCTCGGTCCGGCGGCACCGGCGCTGCCCGCGCACCTTGGCGGCTCTCCGGGTGCACCAGGCGGTTGGTGACGGTGTCGGTGAGCGCCAGCAGCTCCTCGGTGTGCAGGAGCTCCAGCAGATCGCGGCACCCCGCCCGCTCCCGCTCGCTCAGCCCCGAGCCCGCCATGTCCGCCACGCCTGGGCGCACCCGGTGTAGCGCCGGGCGCCGGCTGGAAAGAGCGGCCGGCACCGAGGTTCCGCACGGAGAAACGGCCCCGGGGGGAGCAAAGCAGCAAGGAGCCGGGCTTAAATATATTATATATTGTGCATATGGAGAGTTTGTAACTGAGTGTATCCTTCCCTTCCAGCCCGTCCTAAAGCTGTCGCGCTGAGCTCTGGGGAGATGCTGGAGAGCAGCGCCATGGAAAGGGATGTGTGGGTAAAGTTCCATGGCCGGTGGATGTGAGCCAGCAATGCCCGAGAGCCAGGGGAGATATCCCTGTCCTGGGGACATCAGGGGCAGCATGGCCAGCCGGGACAGCGAAGGGACTGTCCCACTCTGCTCCAGGCTGGGGCAGCCTCATCTCCAGTCCTGGGACACCTTTGGGTACCACACTATCAGAAAGGTTATTAAGCCCTTGAGTGTCCAAGGGAGGGCAACAAAGGTGGGGAAGGGTCTTGAAGAGAAGCTGTGTGAGGAAAGCTTGGTCTCTTCAGCTGGACAAGAGGAGGCCTCACTGCAGTTATAGCATCCTCGAGAGGAAGAGGAGGGACAGACTCTGATCTCTCTGTGGTGACAGTGACAGGACCCGAGGGAATGACCTTAAGTGTCAGGGAAGGTTTAGGCTGGATATTAGAAAAAGGTTTTTCTCTGCAGCACCAGCCTGGCAGAGTTCAAGCAGTGTCTTGACAATGCTTTTAGCATAGGGTGTGACTCTCAGAGGGTCCTCTGCAGGGCCAGGAGCTGGATTCAGTGATCCTTGTGGGTCCTATCCAGATAAGGATATTTTCTGATGTCAGTCTATGATTTCTGCCACTGGTCACCTCATCTGGACCAAGCTGTCTCTGGGCATCTGAGCTGCAGCCCCTGTGGGCAGCAAGCAAGTCATCCACTTGTGACTGAGGCACAAACTGCATGCTCCCGTGTCCCCAGGACAGGGAAATCCAACAACACAGCACCTGTTTAAGGAAACTAAGTCCTATAAGCTAAAGATGTTGGGGTTTTTACTAAATATAAGCTCTCATCCTTGCGTTGCTCTTCCACTTGGCACTATTTTCTCAGTTGGGGCACAGCAACCAGTGACAGACACTTCATAAAAAAGAGAAAGGATCAACAAAAAGGGAATAAAAGACAGCAGAAGGTTCAGCTGAGCAAAGCGTCATAAGCTACATGCCAAGAAAAATAGAGGTGCAACAAGTGCTTAACCTCATTGTGGCAGAAAAAGCCAACACAGTTCTCCACCCCACGCTTTAATATGGATGTGTGAGGAGACCACCTTTTTGTGCCAAAGCTGCCTGTGGTTTCACACCCAGGAAGACCCAGTTTCTGTAAAGACACACAAAAGAACCATGCTCAAATTAGCAATGATGCTTTTGCACAAACAACTGAACTCATCATTATGGCGAGTTCTGTTCAGAGCTGTAGTAAGGAACCCTTGCCCTCAACATCTGGTAAACCTAAACCAGAACACTGATGGGAACAGAGAACACATTCCTTATCCCTGTATTTTAGATGATTGTTTCCTCTTTGAGATCTAAAAAAAGTCCATGCGGATCTCCCAGCTTGATCAGAAGAAAAACCAATACATATTCTGCTGAGTAAGAGCTGTTCTCTCGAGCTGCAGCAATGAAATCCATACAAGCCAGAAACAGCTGAACAAAATTTGCCTACAAATTTTAAATTCAACATTGAGATAAAAATTTGGTCTGTGCCTCCCCTGCTTGCAATTCAGCATCTGGAAAGCTTTAACATTATAATGCTTATTATCTGCTGTGCCAAACTTCCCCTCATGTGTACACTAATTTAATATTCTTGATTAGTAACAATCCAGAAAACTACAAATTAGACAATTTGAGGAATATAAATTACCTTTGCTTCATTTTGCTTGTCTCAATAAACCTTTATTTAGATTTGCAGCCTTCAAGGAGTATAATACCTGTCCAAATGTTCTGGAATTCAGGGAAAAAAAACCCCAGCAATCAAGATCCTTTTTTTTTGAATTATACTGAGATGGTTCCTGTGTTTTCAGCAAGAAATGAGGGCATGGGAAGGGAAGGGAGGTGCAGGTTGCCTCGGAATAGTCACATTCCCATTAATCCTTAGAGAGGAAAAGTGCACTGGCATCAGGGAGATTGGAGAGACTTTTCAATACTCAGGACTGATGTCTCCCCACAGTCCCTTTCCTGTTCTAAACCAAGACCAGCCCTTTCAGCAGGATTATTTATACTTAGTTATATTTTTATATTGTTTTTATTTGTAAGTGCTTCCCCATTGGAGATGATGGGTGTAGAAAGGGGATAATCTCAGAAGTAGGTTTAATTTTTTTCCTTTCTCATAACTCAGAACTCCCTTTAGAGTTTGAATAAAAACTTTTAATTGACTTGAGCATTGAGCAGGAACTGAAATTCCCAAAGTGGAAGAAACAGGAAAATTATTAGCCTATATAAACCAAGAGGTGAACAATACTCTTGTAACAATAAATTGCTGTTGTAATTCAAGGAGTTACTACAAGGGCTTTTGTTGTATTTTCTCTCTCCTGTCCATCTGTGGAGGGGCAAAGAAGTTTATATTTGGTGTTAATATATTTAGCAATGACTTTATTAAATGGCTTATGTACATGTTGCCATTTTGATAAAAATTTTTGCTGGCAAAATGTACCTATGGTCCCTTACCCTTATACCCCCACTTCATTTCCTCAGGGAAGGACCTTGTCAAAATCATCCAAAGTAGAAAATAAAAGTTTGAAGTTATTCAGAAAGCCAGTATTGAACCTTCTGAAGCAAAAGAAAAAAGCAGCTACACTGTCTTTCTCTCTGAACTTGACAATCAGAAGCAGAGGTATCTTGAAACAGCTGCACCCAGACTTGTCTGTGGCCCCAGTTTTGGATTTGGAGCCCTAGGAATTTAATTGCTGCCCCCATTTTGAAGCTTGGTCTGTTAAAATATTCACACACCTGGAACTTAAAGACCTGGCATTTGCACACAAGTGCCATGGAACCATCGTGTACCAAACATAACACAGTAGCTTTGAACATCGCAGCAGCATTTCCACAGTGATTCTCCAAAAGACAAGATCAGTTTCTATTAACAACAAAGACAATGTTTTATTGAACAAATCTATGTACAGTACAAAAGGTCTTTAAAATGAAACACTACTGTAGATTTATTGCAGTTTGATGGCTCAGTTTTAATTTGTACTCTTATATAAAATGCAAAGTAAAATAATTTAACATTCAACAAGGAAGCACAAATTTCCTTTCTTGCTGAACCTGTAACAGCTTTTACAAATTAAGAGTCCCAAAATGCATACACTGCATTTAATCAGAAAGGTGTTATACAGTACCAAATAAATTAAGAAAATAGTAACAACTACCACCCCCTTTGGGTCTTTTGTCCATAGCACTGGTGTTAAACAATAAAAGAAATGAGTACAGCTGAACCTTCCAAGTGATATTAATATCACAAAGTTTAATGTTATAAATTATCCAAACTATACAATTCATATAATTTTAATGAATATGGCTAAATAACCAAAGTACCAGTGACCTTGCCCCACAGATATGACCACTTGTAACCTACTTTCAGTATTCCTTTTTTTTTTTTTGTGAAAGGTGCCTACACCAAGTGGCAGCTTTTTGAAATTAGAAATTACATGACCTTTACAGTGAAACATAATGGGGTTAGAGACACTCTTGAAAGGAAAAATCCAACTGGAGGAATGTTATTAAATACAGTTATGAGCACTGAATTGTACCAACTTGGATCCAACAAGGCTCCTAAGCTCATGTATAACTTCAGGCAGCTTTAGGGGTAGCTACATTACACATGTACTTCAGGATTTATTGAATCAAAATGATACATCTTCAAGGATTTCCAATTATATCACACAACACTTAATGCCTGGGGAAACAAAACAAAACAAAACCAAAACAAAAAAAAACCCCAAAAAACCTCCAACTTTCAAGATCTGTAACCCGTTTTCAGCCTTAGAAGTTGCAGGCTTAGTATGGAGTAATACTCAAGATAATAAAGAATCCTTAAAAAGCATGGAGAATTATTCCACACATGACCCAAGTATCATTTTGCCTCTGATTAAAGCTGCTTAATACTGCAACTATCTGAGATTACCAACAAGTATCAGAAAGTGGCTTAAATAAAATGCAGTGTCTTTTGAAGTGAAATTAATTATTTTAAGATGTTACCACCCACTTGCTACTTTAAGTCAATTTAACAAATTCCTGATAATTGCTAGGTGATGCTCATCTTCACACCTATGTAAGAATTCATATTTCCTGTTCTCCAGAGTGTACACTGAATGCATGACAGAAACAAATGGTGGTGTCCCAGAAAAGCATCTTTGAACAAAAATGACTTTAATGCAGGTACAAAAAATTATGGTCACAGTTTATGCATGTACACAGATGCATTTATCTATACACTTAAACCAAAGGTAACAAAAGTCTCGATCATGTTTTTAAAGCATCTTCAAACATATGGAGCTCCAGGGAAAAGGCAAAAAAGCACCAAAGATTAAAAGGTACATTAAAAAGATTTTACATAAACATCTTTGTTGTAGCTTTATTGACTCAGTTAGATTTTCAGAACTGTAATACTTTAACTTTTTTTTTTCCCAAATATATTTAAGCGACATCAAACAAAGAAGGGGGAGCCTAGGAACATTCAACACAGTATGTGGGTCCTTAAAAATTAGTTGATATCTTGAAAGTAAAAAATGTGAAAGTGCATTTGTCTGATAAGGACCCCATTAACTTTATGTTTAAAACTTTTAATGTATTTATATATGTAAATATATATATATATATATAGTGTGTATATATGTATATATAATGAATGATGCATTTAAATCAGGTTTTTTGCAACTGCAAAAAAAAAATTCTTTGGTGCCTCAAACATCACACAAATCTCTGGAAGTGGGCCGTAACTGGGATTCATGTAATGCACACATATCTGTGATCATAATTTTATAACCTTTTATATTAATCCAACTCAAAGTTGGCAAAACTCTTCTAGAACTCAAGATTTTGAACGATTTTGAATTTGCATTCTTTTTACCTTGCAGGAAGGGGAAAGAAAACAGAATTAATGCAAAGATCTGTTTACTTCCACAGAGGATTATTAGCAGAGGCATTCCTGAACTACTTCACCGCTGATCTTACAGAGAAATCCTTGGGTGTGCAAGTGTGAGCCATTGCTACAATGAACAGAGGGTTTTATGCACCCCCGATTTTTTTACTCATTAATTTTCACCCACCTGTTGATTTGAGCCCTGCACACACTGATGAACTCTTCAGCAACAGCTGAGCAGGAACAGTTGCTCCACGCTGTCCTACATTTCTGAAATGACTCTGAACATCAGTTTTTGCCCCTGTGCCTCCCCTGCCTGCAATCCCACTACAATTTTCATAGAAAAGAATCCCAAATAAAAAAAAAAAAGTATTATGTGGCAAGGCAGTGTGAGATGAACTAGAGGATAAATTAGCACAGTAATTGGGAATTGTGCATATTTGCCACACCTCTGCCTTAGGGTAGGAAGACCAAAAATTTCAACGACATCTTTTTGGTTTCAAATTTTTCTGTATTTCAGTACTCAGTATAGAATCGAAGGATTCCTATTTCCTGTCCTTCCTTTCACATTGTGATTGTTTCTATGAACAGTGAATTGTGAATAAAGTGCTTAACATTTAAGAAACTCCTTCACCAGCCTTTGGGAAAGGCTCACCTTTCAAGGGATGCTACTAAGTAGGACTGCAATATGTCTTCAGGATTGAGAGGAACCCTGTTTTCTCCTTCCTAGACAATGAATAAGTAGTGACAGTACTGACCTGTGGCCCACCACCACTAAGCAACATTATATATGTGGAACAGGTTCTTCCTGACCTTTTTGTTCACCCCAGCCTGATGTGCGCCGCTTTTGTCTGCCTTCTCAATTTCCTGTCAGTCCTACCAACAGCTGAGGGACCTCTGTACTTGTTAATTCTGCTCTGTAATGCAAGCTTAACCCTTCTAACATTCTGGATTTTTTTCCATCAGCTGTTGTTAATATACACACAATCTATCACTTGTGTTGGTCTTCCCACACCTACAGCAGATGTTTTACAGGACACTTTCACCTCAGCCTTGCAAAGGGCTTGTCTTGCATGCATCTGATTTCCACTGTGTGCAAGTCTCACATAATATCACATCAACTCACTTCTTCCTGCTTGTTCCGTATTTCAAATTTTTGGCTATTCCAGCGTCCCATCTATCTAAAGATTTCATCTTCCATATTCCTCTTTGGATTCTGAGTAGAGGTTTACGAAACAAGCTCCATGCTTTTGAGCAGATAACGGATTCACACTCTCAAACTTTGAAAAAAAAAAAGAATGCAAGGTTTCTTTATGCATTTACCAACAAGGTAAGAATGTAACACCTCTTTGAATGATTTCTTCTCAGCTGTGTGGACAGATGCCCATTAACCACACAAACTAAAGCAGCTTTCAGAACTAGCTGGGTGGATTTCCATAAAGCAATGAACACCTCTGCTTCCTCTGCCTGCTCACCTCTATGCCTCATTGTCCTTAAACTTTCATGCTAGAAAAGCTGTGCCATTAAGCTTTAATCATACATTTGGAATGAACATGGCTTTTTCAGATAACTGGTACTTTGGGGGTTTTGTAGTAACTTTTCAGGACTCAAGACCTGCAGAGCTCCTATTACACCTCTGTGAGTTTTGTCTAGAAAATGTGCTTTGTCTTTATCAAGGTCATGTTTTCCTATATGAATTTGAGACTGCTTCATGATTAAGGCCAACAGGGAAACAAACTGATGCTGCTTCTTGTAGTGTTTCCTTACACCACTCCTCATTTGATACTTTTCTCCACAACATCGAATCAGGCACCTGTAAAAGACAAAAGATCAAATGTAAATCATTCCTTAATCTAGAACACTGTTTTTCACCATATTTTGTTTCAAACATGCAAGGAAAGACAGATTGATTGAATTAGCCCATTCTGTTTTATCAGAAATCTTTTCCATTAGTTTGCCTACAAATTCTCACTACCTCTTTCTTATTCTGAACAGCATGTCCAATTTCAACTTCCAATTTACCGGAGTACCATGATTTAGCTGGTGTCTGTCTTATCTATTCCTGTATTCAAAGACCATTTTCTGATTGCTATTGACTGCCAAAGAAACCAACACAGAAGGACTGCAGGACTTACTTTCATCATCTGAATCGAATCCAAAGAGCGTCTGACACTTCTTTTGTGCAAGGTGAGCCTCAAGTGCTTCTGAATTACAGTAGATGGTCAAGCAGTTGCCACATCTAAATCTTTCTGTTGATTTGCTACAAATTTTGTCTTGTTCAGAATAAGCATCTACTTCATCAGCCAAAATTTTTCTCCGTTTTGGCATGCTAATGTAACGTTCATCAAGGTAACTCGGAGGCAATGGTCTGACGTAGGGTTTTGTTAAGATGACACCATATGAAGTAGTCTCTGTTGTCTGATTTGGTTTAGGAGGTACTTGTGAAGCTGCAGGAGCATTATTTTGTGGTGCATCATGACAGTTCTGTAAAACTGGTAACACTGACCCATTTTCTGTCCTTGTTTCATCTGCTACTGTGTCCAAAGGTATCTGGGATGCCTTGGATGATGTCTGATCTGGGTCACTGTGCCCATTGACCAGTTGGTCACTAGCAACATTACAGTTTTCAAGATTTGGCTGTAACACAGGTGTCTTTTGGTCTATTAAACTTAAAACTGGAGCACTACCCTCGGATGAGCTTTCATTTCCATTGTGAATGACATTATTTGCTTTCTTCTCCACACTTTGAATATATGTCTTTGGTTCTGCAGAATCCTTCCTTGACTTCCAGGTTGGAATTGGTAAATCTACAGTTTCTTTTTCATTAACAGATTCATCATCATCTTGGTTACTACAGAGTTCTGAAGGATCTTCTGAAGAATCTTTTTCACTTGCATCTTCTGAACATTCTGCTGTTTTATTTAAATAATGCTGAGCCTCATGTTCATACAGCAAAGGGAGCTCCTCAAATAGCTCACGGCAGTTTGAGAAATTGCACTGAGCTTTAAACACACTGTGACTTTTTGTATGTTCTGCAAGCTCAGTTGACATCTTAAATCTCTGATTACAATTGAAGTGTAAACAAAAGTAAACATTTGGATACACATGTCTCTTCAGGTGGTCTATAAAATGTTGGGAATCAGCAAATTTCCTCTGGCAGAAGCGGCATTTTCCTTTATTCCATTTCATTATATGCTGCTGCACCTTCAGATCAGTTGGATGAGTTTTTCTGGCATGTTTGTTAAGGAATCTTATTTTTTTAAACACTCTAGCACAACCATTAGCAGGGCACTTAAAAGTTCCCTCCTCATCCAAAGCATCAATGTCTTTTTGAGGGCAAAACACTCCATTCACTTTATGCAGAATGGGTGACTCTTTACTAGAGCTCTCATCATCCTCAGGCAAACTCTCTGTACTTAAAGCATCAGGAACATTATTAAAACAGCTGTCACTACTGTTTTCAGTAGCATCATCCTGGTCACTTACGTGGTTTTCCACTGCATCAAAAACCTGTTCTGCATTCTCAGCCTCCTCTTGGACCTGATCAGAACTCGGAGCTACTGTAGCCTCTGCTTCAGTATCTTTGGAACCATCAGAATTCCCATTTTCAAGAGACACAGAAACATCAGAACATTGCACTTCAGGAAGAGCAGGAGCCTCCTGATCAGCCTCAAGAGCTGCAGCAAGATGTTGCCTTTCTATCTTCCTGACATGATTCCTTAGGTGCTTCTGCATGAGTCCTTTCTGCCTGAACTTCCTGGTGCAAAGCACACAGGAGAAGCTGCCCTTTTTTTGGTGAGCTTGTGCATGTTTTACTATGTGATCCCCAAGGAACTCCTTGTTGCAGATCACACAGCGGTGCCTTGGTTCAGTCTGATCCAATGTTTTGGATGCCTCAAGAGCTTGGTGGTTCTTTCTGGCATTCCCTTTGGAGCGGGCTCCAGAGCAGTTTCCAGGGTCAAGCTCCCCATTGCTGACATCTGTTAAACAGCCACGTTCCTCACCCAGAGCCCTGTACTCTGCTGTTTTCTCTGTGTTTGAAGGAGAATTTTCCAGTGTACTTTCACTCAAGCCATCCAAGGCTTTATCCCCCAGTAATGCTAAGCAATTCTGCTTGATCATCAAGAAGTTCCAGAACTCGGGATCAAAAAACAATCCTTTCTTCAAGATGGGCAGCAGCTCAAACCGCACACGGTTTTGAACAGAACTAGTGCACTCATTGTATTCTTCATCTGCACATTTATACAAGTGCTCAACAGTGTAGTAAGATTCCAAGGTGCGCTCCAGGAAAAAGATGGAGAGAGCACAAATTCTGAGGATCTCCAAGTCATTTGGCAGAAAATGAGCGATTGCTTTATAAATAAGACTTTTCATGCTGGGATCTTCACGGAGGTCCAGCTGTAGGGCACATCCACATATCTCAACACAGATCTGAAGGCCATCTTCACCAACCTGCAGGAAGGAAATTATAGAGTACGTAAACAATTCCCAAACACCTCATATATTTATATTCACCTATTGCAAAACAGGAGTTCAGAAAGAATCCTGCTACTGAACTTCACCCAAGGGCATGAACATTTTTAAATATTGCTCAAACAAGGCTATAAATACAGATACATAACTGGTTTGCACTGAAAGCTGTACAGCTACAAAGCTTCAGCTTGCCCCATGCAGTTCTATAGTTAAAGACAGTTAATTGGGGATATAAAGCAAAATTGCAAGAGATCATATCTGATCTATGAGAATGTTCTGCTTGCCTCTTCACTGCCTAGGCTGTTTCACACTATAACTGGATAGTTCTTCTATATTTTGGCCATTCTAACTTTTTTAGCTTAAATTAGATAAAAACCATGGTAATATTGCTCACAGTTTTGAACAACCAGCAGGAGACTATAACAAACCATGGCCAAGAATTCTACAAAGCTTCATTTTCCAAAACTGATGCCCCATCCTTCCAATGAGCAGAATTTCTATTCCACACTTCAAGCTGGGGCCCTGTCATGAACAGGGAACTCAGAGTAATAATCAGAAATACACTGCCCAATAAGCAGCAGATTAAAGTCAAAAGAGGTACAGGAGATTGAGAAATAATTAGTACCTCCTATATTTGGGTTTTAACAAATACAGACAATGCTCTGTAAGTAGGGGGTTATTAAAAATATAAGACTATTCACATGCAAATAGAATTATTAATATCTCCACAAGCATTTTAGAATACATACTCTTGAACAGCAGCAAATTATAGCATTTAGATCTGACAAAATAATTTAGAATTCATTTAGGGCATAAAGTATAAAGTAGCTCTGTTAAGTCAGGCCAATGATAAAT
>VWYI01036642.1:153955-169166 GCA_013399455.1 Anthoscopus minutus | reverse complement strand
AATGTCCTATTTTCCCAGGACAGCACACAGAGCTCTGCTAACCCCCCGAGCCAAAGTCAACTGCCAGCTACGGTAGCATTTGGTCAAGCCTGTGATATACTTAGAAACAACATTTATTCCTTCCCAAGCAGTGATGCTTTGCTTTAGAGCTACAGACATCAACCACCACCTCAGAAACTCCTGAACTGCTCCACCTGACTGCACCTAGGTAATGTTCTCTTCTAGATGCTCACCTTATTCTCCACAGTCCATTACAAGTTGACTGTTCCCACGTTTCAACCCTACTATTTTTTTTTCAACTTAACGACTGCTTTGTTTCCAGCCATCTCCAAAAAGATTGTGACATCTCAAAGTTTACTACACCTCATGTAAAGACAGACACAGAGAGGTTTGTCTTGCCCTAAGCTTCTCCATGGAATTAATGAATTCAGCACAGGATTATGTAGTTCACACAAACTGATTTCTGCAATGAATGGTTGGTGATTCAGCAATAGGTAGCTTTTTCTGTTTAAAATAACCCCTGAGGGAGCTACATGGCCAAGTTTCAAAATACACACTAAACACTGCTAGCCTATAAAGCAGCACAGGATGTTTGCTTTGTGCAAGACTTCACAAGAATCAAATTTTAGAGGAAGTGAGAGGAAAAAGAACGAGCTTTCAAAATATAACTGTCTAAAATATAACATTTGTCAGCACAGATGATCTGTGTCAAGGGTGTATGTGGGGATATCACAAGATAAAAGGAGAGAAAATCTCTCAGCAGAGGGGAACAAGATGCAGCCTGAAACAAAAGGGAACAAAGTGCTCCCTTTTGTAGTGACAACAGGTCTCATTCCTGCTCTGCCAGGTTAAAAACAAACATTCTCAAACTGTTACCCATCAGAGAGAGGATTCATGACCATCAAGAGAATCATTACAGCAAAGGACTAAACTAATTCTTTGCTGGAGAGATGGAGATTGAGACCTAATTCCACATCACAATCAGCAAAATCATGTGATGCAGAACAAAACAAGGTTCATCTTGGTTCTAATTTTGTTTCTGTAGGTACTTGACCAGAACTTTATGAGATATCTAATAAAAATCATGGGCAAATCTTTTTCTCAAGCACTTCCTTCACAAAAGAGAACAATAAAGTCATAATGATGTTAATTTGCTATCAAAACCCTTGTTTTGGTTAAAGTGGTGTCTCACTGAGCTGTCCTGACTTTAGTGCTCTTCCTCTTGTCAATGAACACTGCCACAAACACAGTGATGATTTTGTATCAGGCACTACACCACAATAACTAAAGAAGAACTGGCATTTTCCATCACTATCAAATAAAAACAACATTTAAGAGTTCCCCTGTGAACACTGTTGCTTAATATGTTAGTAAAGACTTTACTGTAGCTTGGTAATTTTCCTCTTAGGAACATTCATTAACATTCCAGTGATTTTGTTCCCATGAACTGCACCTTTCCCAGCTCCAGGAATTACATATCCATAAACAGAAAGCAGCTGTCACATGTAGCCATGGGCATCGTTGGAAACACAACCAAGAAAAGCCACCAGACCAAGTACTTACAACTGAAGAGAAAAACTAAATGAGTCAGAGTGCCAGCAGACAAATACACATCAGATTCTCTCCAATCATGTTATTTCAGGAGTCTAACTGAACTCAAGTTGCTCTCCATGCTTTAAGTGTACACTTAGATTTGGGAAATCCACCCTATGAATTTTATGAACTACTTCATAGCTGCCTGTATCTGGCCAATCTGATTGCTTGCTACATTATAAAAGCAGACTCACATTACCAAAGAAATTCAGCTTTCTTTCAAATAAAAAGGGGCCATTTTACTACAGAAAAATAGTGAAAACACTGTGCAATGACAGCTGATAGCACACAACCCCATATATTTTAAAAAAGCATAACTGAACACATTTTTCAGTACTCTAGAAAATTACTGTGATAAATGAAGTACCTAATTCCTGTGACACAGGCTTTCCTTTAAGAATTGCTTGTAATACTGGATCTTCCCATGGTCCACCATCTCTAATTATTCGAGTCACTAGTTCCAGGTTCAGATTCCTGTATTTATTCAGAAGGTTCTGACACTCCTAAGTGTAAAAAGAGAAACAATTAGAAAGAATAAAAAGATGTCTAAAAATAGTTAGGCTATCCCAAAGATACAAACCAAGAAACCCATGCATGGCTGAGTATTTCCTCAGTCAGTAATTTAAGCTACAAAGTCTTTCACTGAGGATACAGAAAGCCCTAAAGCAACAACTGATACTAGCTATAAACAGCAACACAGAACTGTTGGAGGTCAAATTCACTGCTTCTAGAGCCTTCAGAAAGCCTTCCATTTGTATAACAATGCAAAACCAACTTGGACTGAAGATATTACTGGCACACACTGAGACAAGTCTTCAGCTCATGGCAGCCTGCACAGATTTAGAGCTGGATTTGTGATTTCTGAGGGAAAAACTGAATTAAGCCATGAGCCATCAGCCCTCCAGCAATCATTTTTCTCCAGATTTCTATGTAACAGGAATTGTGTTTGCCTGTAATATCATGGAATGCCTTAGCCAGCCATGATTGTCACATGTCAAGTTCCCTCTCATCCCCACACCTTATTTGCTGTAAAAATGTCAACAACACCATTAATCAACAGAACATTTTGGTAATGAGAAAATAATCTAATATTGAAGCAAAAAATGCAGCAGAAGAATGGCTTCCATCCACATACAATTACCTGCTTTTCACTGCTAGTTTAATTACACAACTGATGCAGAAACAGTACTGGCACATTAATTTGTAGAAGCAGTAATAGACAGGTATCAACATAAAAATAGCAAAGGAAGAGCTTTTTCTCGTACTTCAGTTCCATCAGCAGTATTAATAGAGACACAACCCTGGTTTTCATCCTTTTTTTCCCCTACAAAGTTTCCTCTCACTGTGGCAGTGAAAGGAAAATGGCAGTGGCAGAAAATCCATTTTTGAACCATTTGGTTCAAAAAACCAAATCCCACACTTACCTGGTAAAACAAGTTTTTAATCCAGGGTCATTCATTGTATGTAGTTATACACAGACAAGGAAAACTCTGTCCCAACCTACCCATACATGTTTATGCTGACTTGAAGACTTGAAAAATCAATTTTAAATTTACTGTTTAAAACGAGAGGGGAAACATGAGATTTCATGTCATTAACTGAATGACATTAAGCTCTATATAGATATAAATAAGCAGAATTTCTTTCACTATAATGGCACGTTTCCTCCAGGTCATATATTCACAAAAACTGTCTTTATACCTACTAAAATAATATTAAAAGTTTATATGAAAGTAGGTAATACTACCTGGATTGAACCTAAAATATCTTTCAAAGGATCTTCATAGAACTCATCCTTTCCAAAGAACAGCAGCAATTCAAAAAAACTCCTAAAAACAGAAGTAGTGACAAGTCAAATTAAAAACATTGATACAAAAAACGGAACTACCGTAAGTCTCTTCACAGTACTCAAACCAAAATTACGAATTCCGTGAATTCTAGATTTGTGCCCATGTGGAGTCACTCACAGGTTTTTGGTGGCCAACAATTCATGTTTTCAGGCACTTTCTACAAACACGCTTTATTTCATTTCAGCCTGTCTTGCCATAACTGAAGCCTCTCTATGATACTGGTTTAAAAGTATTAATTATTTTATCTTTTCAAAAAAAAGCTTTTGGGATTATTTAGAAAGGTACAGCTTTTGTGCAAATATGCAAACAAAACTACATTCACCTTCTGTGTGGCATTCAATTTCCCACAACCTGAATTTTACCACCACCAAGGTTTTAAGCAGATCAGGTCTCTGTCCAGCAAGATGAATTCACAAGAGCTACCCTAAAAAGAGGTGGCAGAAATGGGTGAAGAAAGGATCAATACTTTCAAGAGCTGCTTAGATTCAAACTGATTTGTGGCCTCCATGATTTTTATCACCTTAAAATACCAGTCCGGTATTTTATTTCTTTTAAATCCTGTTACAGAATCAGAAAGGTTGATAAAAGGCAGCTTTCCATATCTCCTTTCAATTCAGGTTTTCATTTATAAAAGCCTCCTTCCCGATAACGCAGTTGAGTCAATTCAATCAAAAATGTGGCAGTCAGAACTCATGGTTCTGCAGTGCAACTATCACTGTTCTGCCTGAAGATTCTGAGAAATTTCATTTCTACTTGGAAAAAGTAGCAGGCAGGCACTGCACTAATGAGATGCAATTGCTGACTGAGAAAGTCAAGAGCAGCAGACAAGAACTGAGCAACTCTCAGAGGGAGAGGCAGGACTTCAAAAAATACTTTGCAAATTAAAGGCATTTTTTCTCCTCAGTCACATTCTCAGGAACACTGTGCATTAAAAAGATCTTAATACTCACAGACAAAATTAAGTTTTCTATAGGAATAATGGAAAGGTACCATAAAATTAAATTTCTAACAGATTATGCTGAAGTAATTGCTTTTTCCAACCACTGATTAACTATGCCAAAAACAGGCTTAGAGAAATAGATACAAACTTACTACGTTCAGTGACAGAATTTCTCTCTAGGCTAGGTCTTTGAATCTCAATTCAAATATGCAATGAAAAAACAATCCCTACCCAAATAAATACTTGGTTCTGAAAAAACATTATCTCATTTCATGTGAAACAAAATTTTGCAGCATACTTGACTCTCAGGAAAGGTCAGCCATGAGTCATGTCATGATCTGGCAAGCAACCAAACTAGAACTTAAATAATAAGACAAAACTAGTTAGAGCAAGTGATGCACGCTTGTATTTAAATTTGCTTTAACTGATTTAAAAAGAGGAGGATCTTATAAAAAAAACTCTGGAAATCAGTCATGAACAAGTGTAAAGTATGGCTTTCTGCTTTATTAATGTATCTGCTCACAGTCTAGTAAAGGAAGCCACCAAAATATATTTATTTCATCATCACCAGTCTCCAGTTAAAATTACTACTTTGTTTAAAGTTTACTTCGTAAACTTTGTTTATCTCAAAACTGTCTGCAGCACTGCATATCCACATTTGTACCCATCTAGATTGATCACACCACTGCTCAGGCATCAGAAAAATGCCTGAAAACCACCAGTGTGGCACCATCATAAAACTCCCTTACATGAATGCAGATGCTGCTTCATTTGATACTAATAGAAAGGTTATTAAGTATAGGAAATAAACCAGTTGCTCCTGTTAACAGTTATTATCTGGTTACCAAGGAATTCTTACTCAAGGATGACAATATAGTCAGGCAGAGTTTTGCTCTCCAAGAACTAAGACCTAATATACACTGAATTTTCAAAAGATATTCGAGCAAGGTTGCCCAGGTAACTGCATCTACTAAGCCCTGGGATCTCTTTATATCACATCACACACAAAACTGCGCCAGCTAGGCAGAAGAATAAATAACGTGACATCCTAGAAAGGAAGTAAATCTCATGGAGTAGACCCAGTCTCAAAATTCTAAACAGACAAGTTGACAGGAACTCAGTGACCAATTCATTTCTCAATTATCAGAATGTATGCATCAAAAAAACCACCTGAATTTCCACCTTTTTACCTCCCAAGCTTTGCTATTCAAAAGTACATATAAGCATGGTTTGAACTATGATTTTTTTTTCTCTCCTTAAAACCAGTGAAAAAACTCACAGCAACAGATGTCACCGTGTTTTGATGTAACTTTGAACACTCTGGTCTTATGATGCCATAAATAATTCTCCGTCAAACAGTTTCACACATGCAAAACAGGAAATATCCAGAGCGAAGCTTCACCAACATTTAAAGACAGAATTTATTTTTTCCTTATGTACTTATTACCCTGACACTTTCAGTCTTCACATGGAAAAATGACCAATGCATCTAGAAAATTGAAATTAGTGCAAAATTTATGACACAACCTCAATTTGTGAAGCTGAATGTGACTCTGGGTCCGTTAATTGCACGACAAGTAATTCCCATTAGCATTTTGATTATTCAAGCATAAAAATCATTACAATTTTAATGTAATTGTCATCTTTCTTAATAAATTTATCTTAAGAAGTATTTGGCTTATTACATCATTAGAAGTACAGAAATAAAAATTTAAGATAAATGAATTAAAATTATCAACTGGCAAAGGTTGGTCTTCAAATACTCCAAAATAAGGTTATGATGACCACTTAGATTATTTATTTTGCCAGACATCCCTTACGACAAAACCCTGACAACTTGAATACTGAACAAGGATACTAAAAAAGACAAAACTAAATTCTAGTTTGCAATTCTTTGTACTGTGTAGCTACACTACCTGTAAAACCCCTCTTGGGAGCTTTGAGGATCTGAAACCCTTTTGCTGTGCTACTGTAAAGGAAGGAATAATAAAAATGAAGAAGTACTCACAAAGCAAGGCTACTCAGTACATACTGTACGTGCTCACATTCAGCTGGGAATGACACACAGGCAGACGTGAAGCAGCACAGCGCTGTCTGCAGCACCTGGAGCTGAGGCAAAGGGACCTGCCATCTTCCAGCATAGTCTTCAACAACCTAGGCAAAAATATGGAAATATAGATTATCATCCAAGACATTCTCTTTGGTCAGAAAGAGGAAGCAGTTAACATTATACCTGCTTTACCTCCCCTCCTTCTCCCTCAGAAGCCGAGTTTGTAACCTAAAAAACGTCACTGTTTTCTGGTTTATGACTTATATCGTGAAAGGAAGTTCACAAGGGACCTTCAGCTATTCTTTTCAGAGGGTAAGACAGGAAATGCTTTCTTCTTATGCTGTACCACAGTAGATATTTCTCTCTGCATTTAAACACAAGCTTTTATTTTGCAAGGGGATGCAAAATAGAGTACGTAACAACATCCAGACGTTCTAGTCTAAAAACTTTCTAAGAGGGGAAAAGAGCACTCTTCCAGCCTTTATGTCAGCAGAGAGTCACAAACATTCCAGTCATTCTTCCTTATCTGATCAAATGTGTAAATTTGGCTTTATTTAGACATAGGATGGATCTATGGCAGCAGTAGCTGAGATGGATTCACACTTTCTATGTAGATTCTAAGTTTTCCAAACTTATTTAATAATTTGGTTGAAAAACTGTTAGCTTAATCCAGCAAATATCTAGCTCAACTGAAGAAGAATTTGCAGACTTGCAGGTAAATACTCTTCCTTTTAAGAAGACAAAACATTTTGTAAGATAGTCCTGCCTCACAGATCTATTAAGATCAGAAATAGTTTTAGCCAAGTCCCTTTTATAGAAACCCACAAAAGCTTTAGAAAAACAAAGTAGACAGAAAAAAAACCAACATCCTTTAGAGATGTGAGCCTCCAAACAAAGGTGGAAATAAAGCATCACTTTCCACCAGGATGTTTCAGAATGCTTGCACCTGATGGGCACAGTATAGTTAAGTTCATAAATTATTTCAAGCAATAAAACAACATTTTGTGTCCTACTGTACAGCCCTCACTGCACCTCCTGCACTCATCTGAACCCAGTATAAGCTCAGTTAGGAATGAAGGGGCTGGGAACATCTTCTCCCCAAAAAATCCCATCAGTCCCAGTCTGTACCAGCTCCTCTGCCACACAAACACCAGAGTCAGCAGAGAAAGGAACACAAAAGCAACACCACCTTGGTCTGGCAGTTGGTCTGCAACTCAAATGTACTAAAACAGATTCACAGCAACAGTAGCCCCCATCCCAAACAGCTCAGGAAAAATAGGAATAGAAAACCTTTTCCTGAATGTAGATAACCAAAAACCATTAATTGATCAGCTGTAGGAAAAGAGAAGCCTAACTGGTCAATTCTCAGAAGACTTGCAACAATCAGGAAAAGATGGGGGTGTGGGGACTTCATGGACAAAACCCTCAACTAAGTATAAAATGAATTCCAAACCACACTCCACACACATTCCATACAGAAGGAAGGACGGGGAATAATGTATACTTCAAAGTCTGTGTTTAAGTAATCCCATGGAATAACTTTTTCTGTAACAGAAACCAAGCTCTTTGTTTTTGGTACAAAACATTCAAGATGCCATGCTTTGAAACAGGACTGCAAAGCAGAACATAATTAAAAGTTTAGCAGCACATTCTGAACAGGCACACTAAATTCAATGTAATGAAGTCAACCAAAAAGAAGAACGTAACATTGTCAAAGCACAGGGGCCTGTTCCTTGTCCAACATCCAGGAGAGAAAACCAGAAGGGGAAGCAACCTTTTTTATGTGACTTTTTCCTACAGTTGCTTTCAAGGTCTCTGTTAGGGCATAATTTTTAATATCCTTAAAGCATCCCCCCTCACCCCCAGTCTGCCTGTACTTGTCATTGCTAATAACCACGAAGGGACTGGGCTTTTTTGTTTTCCCTCTCTTATTCAGAGAAGATAAAGGTACTGAAAGGAGGCTGAAGAAACCTCCTGACAACAAACCCCCCATTCAGCTCTACCTTTCTCCCACACCAATACACTGCTTTCCCTCCTTTAACAAGTCTAAATAACTCAGAGGAAAATTCAAGACTCAGATGTGTCCCATTAAAACAAAATCAAGACCAGACTTACCAAAAATTTCTGCTCACACAGCTAAGGCAGCTAACCCCAAAAATAACAAGGTAGTAATTAAAAACCTGGACTAGTGAAGCAATAGCTTTTCGTAGAATATTATGCTTTAACTGATTAATTATACACATATATTTTAAGTGATTAAATATGCATATATAAAGTTATTTGGCTATATTTCAAAGACTTAAGAGAAACAGCATTCTCATTGCAAATGACTAAATTTACAAGTACACAGGACACAAACCCCCAATGTTCTATGCAGTGCTAGGCCAGAAGTTGCTACAGGTTTTCCTATTCCTCCACATAACAAAAAAAAAGAAACTACAAATCCCACCAATTTTAAAAGTTGATCACTACTAGGATTTCAAATACAGTTAGTCCCATAGCTTCTTGTCAGATTTAACAGTATAGTCACCACAGGATTAAAATCACAACAATTCTGTGAGCTTTTCTCTGTATAGATTTCAGACACAGAAAGCTTCTTGGCAAAAATGGTTGCCATTTCATTATAATAAACATATGTAAGGGCTGTCACACAAGAGGACAAACTCAAAAAGGGCAAGCTTATATAAATCAAAGTTTCCTAAAAATTAAAATCTGTCACTAAAAGCAACACCTACCACCAGTTGCCTGATCAGCAGAAATACCAGAGCAGCTCAGATATCAAAGTTCAGCTCTATAACCAAATAGAGTAGGAAAACCCTTATGATTTTAGGGTAATAAAAAATATTTCCTAACATGTGAAAGTTTAAAATGGCTTTACACTAAAATATGTAAGCAATGGCTTTACTGCAATTCACATGTGAGTATTACATAAGGAGTAACCAAACATAATCACACCTCTGGCAAAATAAAAAAAATCAGCCCAGCATGATGCATTCTATGAGACAAGTTTCAACCTCTAAAGCTAAATGCTTTCCCGCTACTCTTAATCACCAAAATCTCATCCATCTCCTCAGCCTGAAGCAAGAACAATTCCCAAGATTGGGTACCATATGCCCATTACATTTAGCAAGCCAAAAAGTCATGTATGTTTACAGTCTGGCACTTTCACAACAGTAAAAACTATACATCAATTCTAGAAAAGCAGTTTGGGCTGACTGAAGTACTGTAGTAAGTGTTCCTATGTATGATTTACTGATGAGAGATACATATATATACTGAAAAGTAGAAATATTCCTCCTCATCTTTTGATTAGCACCTCGCCGCCCAAGCAAAAGTCAGCTAATGAAAGGAACTGTTTTGCTCACATATGAAAGCAAGAACTGCCAGCCTTGAGAACACACAAATGCTCACATCCACATCACTGGTAACCAGTAAAATACAATTTATTAGGTGTATCACTGAAGAAGTACAATTAATTCTTTTCCTCACCTAAACAAAAGGATGTAACTTTTGGATTTTTGCATTACCTCCTGCATTAAGTGTGCCTTCTCTAACTTGAAAAAGCCACGTAGCAAAGCTATCAAAACAGAAGCACCACTCAATGAAGATCCTTCCTTTAGGTATAAAAACCTGCAACTCCTTTCTACGTTCTAATCCTGATATATTTTTCCAAGGAAAAATCACGAGCTTATTTTCATACAAAAGGTGTATTTAATGAAAAGGCATTAAAACATGGAGAAGTAGTAATACCAATAAATTTGAAAGTGTCAAAGAGGAAAGTTTCAGAAAAGTAAAAAGAAGCTACAAAGATCAAGGAAAGTCTCCAATGTATCGCACAAATGTACAAATGTTTCTTTTGGAAAATATTAGCTCCTTAATCCCACTTGTAAAACAGGGAGATTATTTCCCAGAGTAAAGCTAAAAGGACAGCAGGAACAAAAGCTGATGAAACCACCCTGAGTACATGAATAAGAAAAGATTTTATGATGTTAATGACAAAAGCACTGAAGACCGTAAGCCTGGAGGAGTCAACCCTCAGATAAAGGGGGCAAATCAACAGCTATTGTGAATTCTCATGAACTGACCAAGAAGCCAAGTGCACTTTGCCCACAAAAGCCCAGTTTTGCATGACAGACCCTTATCAGTTTTCCCATCACTGTCAGAGGAAGGAGTGAGGCCACCTAACCCAGGCCAAGGACACCTTTCTGCATACAGGTAAATCCTCACCACACCTGGAAGCTCACCTTGGCATCCAACTTTGCAGTAAAGTCAAGTGGTTTTGCCACATCTATTTCATAAGGATTTCCTTTTAAACGTGAATTCACCTCAATCCCAAGCAGCATAATACTAAACTACTAATAAGTAAACTGAACACACTGGTTTCCACCAGTCACACATGTGAAAAACACCGTGACAGGTTAATTTTTAAATTTAAATAGTTTCAAGTAGCTATTGTACTCTTTGAATTTTAGTTACTGGAATGTATGATTGGCTCTTTGCAAGCTTTCATGTAACAAGTAATATCAACATTCAAAAACATGAAGAAGGTAAATACGATTTATAACAGTGCTCTTAAATTTTGAGCCATTAACAAGGATAAATCACATTTGCTCAGGAAGGTACAAAACCCCCAAAACATCAATACCACAAATTATGTGGTGAAATTCACAACAAATTAGGTAGTGAAAAATTACAGATGCTGTCTTTTCAGAGAAATAAGCTTCAAGGAGGTTGAAGAAATCACTTTTCACTAACAGTATTCATGTGCAGCTGAGGCTAAAATTTGTGTATGTAGATCAAATATGGATCCCAAGGGCACAAAATTTATTAAAATAAAAGTCTAGCAAAACCTAAAGGTTTGGGGAGGTTTTCTTTGCAGTTGTTTTGGTTTGTTTGGTTTTTAATATAAAAACAACTTAACCACTACTGATTTGAAGTCCAGAGTAACAGACAAAAGCAAGTACTTTCAAATTTAAGCATAAAAAGTGTGAAACGATACTAACCTCAAAGTCAGAAGAACCAACATCTAAAGTTGTATATTTTTTTACTTCCATCACCACAAAGCAAGACAGACAACAGTTGAGTCACACACTCCTCCCTCCCTTTTTTTTGCCTGCTAAAATAAAGCCAGGAAACACTGTCTTCTCTGGTGTGTCACTATATTTTACTACTTAGCTTTTTTATAAGCCAAATAATTATTTTTCCACCAATTAATGTAAGCAAAGAAGATAATCTTTCTTCCAGGAGTGGAATCATCTTGGAAGGCTGTAAGCTGATGCCACAGGAAGAACAGATCAAAGACTGTTTACCCCTCACAGCATCACTTTGTTACTTGAGAGGAACTCACCTGGTGTTTATTCCAGTCAGTACCAACAACATAAAATAACATCTATTTATTTAGTATATCTAGTACATTTATGCAGCCCTGAGAACAGCTACAGAAATACTGGAAGCAACTTGTAACATTTTGATAGTATTTAATGCTACAAGAAAATAGATTGAAAAATAAATTATTTTTTCTAGTTAATAAAACTGTACCAGCTTCCAGTGCAATGAAGAAAGATAAACCCATTTTCCTGCTAGCCATTAAGGCTTGTTTTTAAGCCAAGTAAAACTGGAAATTCATCCTTCTAATTACAAAAGTATTCCCCTTAACCCTCATACAAAAAAGGTCACCATCTATATCGTTTTCACTGCCCTTCACCATTTGTACTTCAGTCTCACAGGAACCTCTCAATAGCTACAGTTCCTGAGACACCTCATGAAAGAATTTCAAATTCTACGTACAAACACAAGCTGAAACTCTCCCAAATGTTTAGGCTGAGGGAGTTTCTTCTAGGTACCACCTTTCAAATGTCTTTAACTTACAAAGTAGTGACAGATATGTTGTTCTTTTCCCTGCCAGAACTAGGAACAGTAGATTTGCTTTTCCCAATATCCAAGTGGGTTTGGAACTCCACAAATAAGAAAAGCCACATCAGCAAACTGTAGAAAGTAACATAGAAACAGCTGGTGAGATGCATAAGCTGGGCACTTGACTCATCTTCCAACTGTCTTTTTTTCCTCCCAGCCACAGAAAGCTTGATTTTTGCTTTGCCCATGTCATCAATCTCAAAGAACATTCCAAGAAATCATTTTATTCCATTTTGCCTTTAAAGATTCAGGCTGTAATGACTATGACTACAAACACCTACAAGACAAAGATCCCAAAACTACAAATGGGCTTTAAGATGCCACATTCCAACTGCATCTTGTACCACTAAATTGTGATTACGCATAAATTTATGGAAAATGCTCTCACAATCCTGACATCTCATCTTTTTTAACTGGTACTTAATCGATCCAAAAGTGAAGTTGAGCTACAACACTCCAGGCCTCAAGAGAACTGTGTCTGGCTGTTTACAGCAGTTTTTTACCTTTCTAACATCATTTAAGGATAAAAGATGTGCACATCAATGCATTTCAAGCTCTAAACCACTCTCTTAAAGTTCAGCAGGATTTTCTATGAAAAGAAGATAGACCTACAGAATGAAAAAGCTTTATTTACACCTTGCTCCATTTCTCCTGTAGTTCTTAATGAGAGATGCTCACAGACTTCATCAGCTTAACTGCAAGCAATCTAAACAATATTATTTTCAGGTGACAGCAAGCTTCAGCACCATGTCTGTGTTGACAGGTTGTTATTCTGAAAATAACAATGTTTCTTCTGGGGAGTCCAAATTCACTGTACCATCACTAAGCAACTATTTCTACAACTGTTATTCCACTTCAACAAAAATAAAGGAGCACAGGAGGCAAACTAGGATTTCAGAAGGGCCAAATGAGTATGAAGACAAGCAAAGCTGTGTTATCAGTTCAAAGTGGAGTGAAGTGAAAAGGCTCAGTCTGCACAGCAGCCAGATATGTCCTTCAGAAGATCTGGATAGAAAAGTAAAAATATATATTACATGTATAATTACACACTGTCAGTCCCATGAGGGAAAATGAGCTCATGCAGAGCACATACAACTTCACTTGTCAATCCATAAATGTCACACAGCTACAGGGTTTTCACACCAGCGCACCCCTTAGGACCTTGTGTTTGCATAGTTAAATCAGTAGAAAAACCTATTACTAAAAAACATGCTTAAACAAAACACTGATTACCTTGAGTGAGCAGATGACTGCTATTCACACCAGGCAAAATTTACACAAAACAAGCAAAAAAAAGAAACCCTGGGGACCAACTGTTAATATATTAACTTACTCTCATCAGGATTATTTAAACTGTGCATTGTTAAAAAGAAAGTTTAAGAGAAAAGGAGCAGAGCCTTTTACATACTCAGAACACTGGCTGCTTTTCTGGAGAGTTCATCAGCTCAAAGTAGGGGAAAGGGTTTGGCAATCTCCCTAGACAAAAAAAACAAACTGCAGGAGAAGTCAGCACTGGATATATAACACATAACATACTTGTGATATAACTATTTCACTGAAAAATTATTCCCCTCCTCTTGTCCTCTTCTGTTTCCTACTAATTCATAAATTTCCCTAGGACTGGCATTACTATATGAAGCTATCACCTTGTCTGCACTTCCTCAATACAATAAATTCAATATACAGTAAGCACAGAGACAAAATTTAAGATAAAACCCTCAGGGGTGAGCAAAAGTAAATGTCCTTCCAATCACCCAACATAATCAAACATGGTTGTCATTGCTTACAGTTGTAGAAAATGCCGGACTTGAAAAAACATTTGCTTCTCCTTTTACTGGCACCGCATTTTTTGAAAGACCATGAAACAGAACAAAATAGGAAAGGATCAACAGCCCTAAAAAGCAACTTATGGTCTTAGAGAGCAGAATGTCCCCCGAGATTATGTATAACAGTAAATAATATTTCAAACAGGATGTTTCACTGAATGAGAGAACAAGAACAAAGTGACAACATGGCATCACTTTTGTTTAGATAGGAGAAAATATCTGTAGCGGTGAAATAAGTCAAAAAGTTGATAAAATATAAAATGACCTCTGGGTTTATGTTCTGGGAAGCAGCAAGTGGTGTGGCTGGAATATATCAAAGGTAACTAATGTTCCGTCCACACCTGCTGATGTGCAACCAAGAAAAGCAACCTGTTGGTGCTTGTTACTTTGCAAGGCACACCTAAAGGGCTTGGGAAGAGCACAAGAATTCTGGCCCCGCATCAGGAAAACGCTGCCTAAGGAGAAAACCCTAAAAATCGTAAAACACCCTGGTCTAATTCGGTCAGAGATGAAAAGTGCTAGAGAGGCCCCTCTTGCCTCTGCCTCCCTCCGCCATGCAGGCGAGGCCACCCGGTATCGTTCTGTCCGCAGCACTGGCAGCACCACGCGTGTCCCCGCAGCCGCCCCCGGCTCTCCCTGCCCGTTCGAGGAGCCGCCTTCCCTTCCCTGCCCTTCCGTTCCCCTCCCTTCCCGCTGGAAGCCTCCCTTCCCACTCGGCCCGGACCCCGTTCCCCGAGGCCGCGCCCTGCACCCCGCTTCTCACGGCCCGGCACCGCGGCGGGCCGGGCCCGGCCCGGCTCCCTTCCCCGCTGCCCCCAGCGCTGCCCCCCGCGCCTCGGGGCTCACCTGACAGAAGCGGCGGCAGTAGTACTGGCTGCGGAGCAGAGCGGGCAGCCCGGCGGGGAGCCCCGGCACCACCAGCGCCTCTAGCTCCTCGCTGAGCCGCTCCGATTCCTGGTCGCTCTCGTCTTCCGCCATGGCGGCCCCGCCGCCCCGCGCGTACCGAGCACCCCCGCCCCGCCCCGCCGCGCCGGAAGAG
>VWYI01036642.1:35962-153566 GCA_013399455.1 Anthoscopus minutus | reverse complement strand
TAGCCCGCGCAGAGCACACGACGCCGGCAGCCCCCGGAACAAACCCGAGCAAGGAACGCATCGATTGCTGGTCCCGGTCTCCGGGCGGAATCCGCCCGGTGCTTGTAGATCCACGCTCGTTGTGCTCCTCACCCGGCGGCTCCGCGGCTAGCAGCGGGTCCGGGTGCGGTGACAGCCGTGACAGCCGAGGGCCCCGCGGCCGCCGCCTCGCCGGGAGTGTCCCAGACAGCGGATCCGTGTGCGCTGGGCACCCCGAAGTGGGGAGGCAGCAGCCCTCTGCAAGGAAACTACGCCAAAACTGGATAAACCCACCCCACCCCCCCAAAAAAACCCACTCCAAACAGATCTATAAAAAATCCTGCGTTCTGCTGCTCTCAGAATCCCGACAGATTTTGCTGCAGTAAGAATGCAAACACCTGGTTTGGTGAGGGAAGTTTTTTTGGCCTTTTGGAAGCCAAAGCAACAAGTTTGTGTGGGGTTAGAGCTTGTTTTCTGCTTGATTTCAGGAAATGGTTGCTTAAAAAACTCATATATAAAGCAACTAAGAGAAGAAGGTTACATTGATGCAGGATAAAGATTGTTTATTTTTGTATCAGTCTAAGACTTAAGGTTCTGCAAAGCCCCAACGAGAGCAAAAAAATTCACTAGGAAATTAGCAAATAGCAAGATCTTTCTTTCCTTTTTTTGCAGAAGCTTATAATTTCTTAATGTAGAAATGGCTTAAGAAAAAAAGACAATGTTGAAGACAGAATTCTCTATTGCTTTATTTCCAGGGCAGGCAAAAACCATTCTGAGGAGTAAACTGTATTCAACCTTTTTTTTTTTTTTCTTTTTTTAGCTGTCACAACAGCAAACCGGGTAACAAAATAAAACAGACCACCCCTTCCCGAGGTATCTGGATACTTAGAAGAAATATTGCTGCCTTTTGGAGTTTTTTGTATGGGTTTTTTTTTAAAGAAATAGGTAGTTATAATGTGATGACCATTAGTTTTGCTCAGAAAAACTCAAATCTGAACTTGACTTCAACTTTACTTTAAAAGGAGTTAAATTATTTATAGTTGATTAGATTAGGTAAATGATTTTTAGTTGATAGAGATTAGCAGTAGCTACTCCATACCTCAACAGCAAAAGGACACAGGTCCTGTTTGATTTCAGAGCACTTCATAGGGTTATTGCCTGCTTTGGTGACATGGTCTAGTTTAAAGTGATGCTAAACCTTTTTGAAAATACAGTTTTTTACTTTGCATTGCAATATTTGCAATTCTATGTTCCAGTTAGGCTGTTCCAGCAGTAATTGCAGTGACAAAATTTGCTCTATGCTTCAGGTTCACTTTAATAGCTGTGGTTTAAACATCAGGGTTGTTTCCAAACAAATGCTGGCAAAGCTTTGGTTTGGTTTTGGGTTGCTTTTTGTTGGGGGTTACTCGCTTTTAAAAGTGACAGTAATGGTTTTCTTGCTTGCTATGGACAAACTACACAGAAAAATACTGACTCAACATAATTAAGAAACTGTAAAATATGTTGGAAGTGTTAAGAAGGTACTCTTTGTCCTAAAGTGTAAAGAATAAAAAAGGGTCTTCAAAAAAAGCAAAAAGTGCTTTTGTTTTACTTTAAGTGATTAACAGATTGGGTTTTGAGGGTTCTGTTGAGAAACTAAAGTGTTTTACTCTGACCCACAAAGAACTTCATTCTCCCAATTTCTTTGGACTTCCAGATGAAAAGCCTTTCAATAGTAGCATCATGTGTCTTACATGTAATTCATGTTTTAGGTGTCAGCAGGCACCAGGCTGGATATTGAGTTCACACTTGTTTTGTTTGCCAGTTTTGCCTGGCCGGAGGCAGCGATGGAACGGTTTGGGGTGAAGTCAGCACCATCGCGGAACCGCTCCAAGACAGCGCTGTACGTGACCCCCCAGGACCGCGTGACGGAGTTTGGCAGCGAGCTGCACGAGGACGGGGGGAAGCTCTTCTGCACCTCCTGCAACGTGGTGCTGAACCACGTCCGCAAGTCCGCCATCAACGACCACCTCAAGTCCAAAACGCACACCAAGAGGAAGGCGGAGTTTGAGGAGCAGAATGTCAGGAAGAAGCAAAGGACTCTGACTGCCTCCCTGCAATGCAACAGCACTGCCCAGACAGAGAAAAGCAGTGTGATCCAGGACTTTGTGAAAATGTGCCTGGAAGCCAATATCCCCCTGGAGAAGGCTGATCACCCCTCTGTGCGAGCCTTCCTGTCCCGCTACGTTAAGAATGGCAACTCCATACCCAAGTCGGAGCAGCTAAGGAAAGCCTATCTGCCTGATGGCTATGACAATGAGAACCAGCTCATCAGCACTGAAGACCGTTGAGAAGAAAACTGTTTTCATCCTTGTTGTGAAGTTTTACATATTGATGGTGTGGTTTATTTTTATATTCATGCAGTATATACAGTGTTACATATTGATTTTACAAGCTATTTTGTATTCTTGTAGAAATGATAATCTAATCCTGAACTTAGTGGTGTGCCACAGATTGTTGCTAACCCTGCTGTGGACTTCAGAGCTGCATTGATGTCGAGCTCCTAAGGAATGTAGGGAGCATCCCTGGCATACACCTGATCTCTGTTCAGTCCAGCTGTTACTGAGGCTGAGAAAAAGGCACTTGAATGGATGAAGCACCCCACCTCACAGTGCATCTAAGAAGACGGTGTTGTAGGAATTGCTACTCGTGGCAGTGGATTGCTTTGTCCAGTATCCTGTCCCTGAGTGACCAACAAGAGGTGCTGCACCTTTGAAATGCAAGAAGCTCTAGGATGGTTAGTTAAAATATCACTGCTTTGTTGGGGGAGGACTGTTGCAACTTTCTATTCAAGCTTGGTTTACGTTTGAAAACAGGAAACATTTTTCTTCTAGAACTCTCCTCTGCTGTTTGGTGCAACTGTGGATGTATTTGTTACCCAGCTTAACCAGCCAGTCTCTTGTACTGACCTCTGAACTCCACTATTCTCATACGGCTGGGAGTTCTGCAGGTTTGCCATGTCTGCTTTTCTAAAATCATTGTTCCTTTGTCTTGGTTTTACATGCCCCCTTCCATTTCAGTGCCAATATTTGAAAGTGGAGAAACCAGTAACTGAGTGTGGTTTGCAGTGCAGCTGCTGTCTAGTGAAATTTATGCTGGACCAAGTTCTTTGCAGAGAAGATTAATGCCTATTTCCTACTAGCAGGACTAAGCTGAGTCAAAACTGGGGATGGCACAGGCACTAAACTGAGGAGCTGGGAAGGTTTTTTTATTGTACACAGGAGAAGAGGCTGTTCCATCTTTCCCTGAAGGTCCGTTATACCTCTGCCTTGTCATCAGCCTTTCAGTCAAGGGAGATGAAGTGACTAAAATAGTTTTTAAAGCAGTTACTTCAAAGGCTCTTCAGTACTTGTAAATACAAGTAGGAAGGCACATATGCTCTGAACTTATACTGGAATTACAGACCTGGGCTGTATTTCTTACTCCGTGCCATGACCACATCTATTGGACTGGCAAAAAGCAAAATGGGAAATTGAAATATTTCAATAATGTTACTCTCTCCAAAATCTAGTAAACTGTTACTAAGCTATTCCAAATGATGATACCAAATATTTCACCTGACACAAGTGTTCTATAAAGGTTTTGAATGAAATGAGGGAGTACTGTGCAAAGTGCTGGAATACAACTGACCTCTGCCTTTTCCAGTGCTCCTGGAGATGCTCTGGGTTCACAGAGGTGCCGAGGTGCCTGGGAGCACAGGAATCCTCCCTCCCCATAGGTACAATGGCGCAAGGATGCTTTCACTTGCAAGGGTGGAGCCAGTTGTCCAGCTTCCTTTCTCAGCAGAGTTTCACAGCAGTTTATTTACAGCAATAGCAAGGAATTGCTGAAAAGAGACAAAATAACCAGATTATTCTGAGTTTGGAGGGATTTCCCCAGCTGTATCTAGAGCAGTCTCCTTTGCTGGGCTGAGAGAGACTTAGATACTTACATACAACTATTGTTTGTGCAATTAGTTTGCAGAAATGCACTTGTGTTCCATGTCCTGCTATGAAACCTGCTGGAATAAATGGACAAAGCAGAAGGTTTCTTACCTATGTGCATGAATCCAGAGGTGCTCAGTCCCCTGCTGGTCTAGCACTTCAGACAGAACTTTTTAATCTAGATATTCAAGAGATCAAGATATGCCTTCCTAAATTTTTCCTAATTTTTTATTGCACAAGCTTGGGTTTAGCTTAAAATCCTTAACTGCCTTGGGCTAGAACTGTTTAAAAAATCTTCTGAAGCCAAGTGAAAGCTAAACTGCCAATAGCCTTTTCTGTCCTGACAAGAACTGAAAGTATTTTCTCACAGCTGCTGTTTCCTTAACAGTGAAACAATATCCTTGTTCTAATTTTTAATCTTTTTTGAAACCTCAGCAATGCTCTTAGAATTGAAGCAAATGGGCGAATAATGGGCTATTGAGAAAACAAAAGCAGCTAATGAAATGGGATGGTCAAAAGGTAGGAATTTGGGCCAGTTCACTCAGTTTTTGCTAACATGGGATTTTCCAGGTTGCACCCCATAACTATTTTATATAGGATTAGATGCTGTATGTTCTTCCCTTGACTGACAAGACTGACAGACACTTTGAAATGTTTCATGGGAACATTACATAGGCTCTTGCATAACTAGAAAAAAATAAAAGAAAAAAATCAAGTTGCTTTCAAAGTTACTGTTTTACATAAAAATAAAAAATTGGCAAGTGTAATGAACTCAATTTGCAGGACAGTGCTATCTTAATAATAGGATATTTTCATTTAAAAATAAAACCACAATACTTTTCAAGCTTTTTTGAAAATCAAGATGTTGATCCATTGCAACAAACATTAATAATGGAGTAAAGCTATGAAAAATAAAGCACTTCCAGTAATCTAGGAAGAATGAATAAGTTTAGAATCATGAACATAACCCAAATCAAGACATTTTAGAAAAAATATGAGTAAGTGATTATATTCTGTCATGGAACAGCATCCTGCAAACACTCAAATTCAGAACGTAACTTTGCCAGTATGGGTGCAATTGGGTAAAACATAACTTTCTTTTAATTGCTGTTTATCTCAGGGAAGATTTACAGCAGAAGTTTTCTCATCTATCTAAACCTAAGGAATAACTAAATCCTAGTTTTGAAGCTGTGATGGAATTGTTTGAACTGTCACCATGGGGGTTTAATTTCTTGTGCAGGAATGTATTTCCTGTAAAGAAGTAAAGGGAAGATGGTAACAGTGACACCTTACACCCAAATGCAGGGACAAGCTCCTACGGATACTTTCTGCCAGGTGGTTTTAGGAATATATTTGAACTCTAAATGTAATAGAAAAAAATTAAAAGAAGAAATATTTTCTTCTCTGACCGATACTTAAACTAACATAGCCAAATTAGCTAAAATTACTCCCAAGTGTTTTTCTTGAAACACTTGCAAACAGTAAAATTCAAGATGGAGCACTCTGTTGTATGACTTCTTACATGGACACACCATGGTAGTTTCATTTTGCATGTTCTTGAAAAAACATGAGCAGACTTCAAAATTTTGAATCATTTTGAATCCTGTAATTTGGCAGGTCCCATGGGAAGGTGAAGCATTCAGCATAATGAAAGGGAAATCTGTTTTTCACCTGAGAGAGAAACTTGTTCTGCAAAGTATGGGATAGTCTCATGATAGAAAGGCTAGTTTTAGCCAGAGTCCCTTTTAGCAATTCTGTTGAACTGAAGAGTGAGATTCTCCCTGTTAGGTTCTGAAGCATAATGAGCTGGTTTTCAGGAAAAAGGAAAAAAAGAAAAAAGCTAGAAGTTTGGCAAGGATAATCTCTATTTATATTTACATACAAAGAGAGGCAAGGCTCACTGTTGTTGCATTCACATTGTACTCACTGCTACTTACTCTGTGTAATTTGAGTGCTTGTTGTCTTTGTACAATTTTAAAGTCGTGTCTAACTTTCAAAATATTTTTATTTTAACAAAGTTTCTTACTGTAATAGTGCTGTTAGAGTTTAGTCTCTTTTGGTCTAATGAAGATGCTTTATTTTTGTTTTGGTGGTAGGGATGTTTTGTTGATGGTGAGTGGCCACAGAAATGGTTTTATTTAAAAAAAAAAATTCATGAACTTATGATTAGATACTAGAGTGAGGCTGAAGATACCAGGGGCCTGCAATGCCACAAAACTTCCTGTATGAACAGTAAGACCAGAGTAAGTGATTTAAGTTTTTATATTAAAACAATACTGAAGAGAAATACTTTACATTGTAGTTTTCACTTGGTAATGAAAAAAACGGTCACTTTAAAAAAAAATAAAGGTATTCCATTTTTATAGAATTTACGCATGATCTCTTATTTTTATCAATCAAGAACATGGATTAAGAACACGTGGTAGTTTACTTAGAGTGGTGTAATATAGGACAGTAAGAAATGGATGGTGACAGGAAAAATTAAGGAGCTGCTGCTGTAGCATAAGGTAACATCAGATATTGAAGCAGTTGGCTGAATTATCTGTGCAACGACACTGAAGTCTGTTTCAGGACTACAAAACCTTCACTTCCTGTCAATTCCTGATTTTCTTCATGGTGACAGAAATTCCCTAATGATGCTTTCTGCTCCAAGTCAATAACAGGTGGAATGATTGTTGTGCATATTGACATTGCAGTAAATGATTTGTAGGTACAGGATGTTGCAGCTATCCAAGGCCTCAGATCTTTTCAGTATGGGGCTTCTGCAATGTGGAAGAATCCAAAAAGGTCACAGTTTGATCCCTCTCCCTTAGGGACTTCAGGAAAATTGAGCAAATAACATCAACCCATCAAAAATTATCATCAAGTATGGGTTTGATTGTTTACACATTTCTTTTCCTGAATTCTGACCTGTCTTGACATCTCAGGATGGATCAATGATAAATTCAGGCAACCTCTTGACTGATGAATTTTGAGCAATTATCTTCTTCTTTTCAGTCATTTCCAGGTCACAGCACATTAAGATCAAGTGCTTTTGTTGTGAAATGGAAAAGCAGAATAGAAATAAACATACCCTTTGTAAAATTTTCTTGTGTGGACAATTTGTGTATGAAACAGCATGTGCACACTTGCAAAATCGACGTATCAGTCAGGATTTCTGTGGAAGCTGATGCAGAACCAAGTGAAGCAAATATTTAAAGTTTAGTAATTAGGCCATGCTAAATTCTGATGGTAGCATTTTACCTTTCTCACTGAATCAAGACAGTTCAGTCCATATCCAGGATGCAAGTAAGATCAAGTACACTCAACTTACAGTCCACAGAGATACTGATAATTAGGTTTGACATTTGTTACTTGCACAGGCTGGAGGACAGACAATCTGTGGCAGTTGTACTTCTTTTGTTTCCTTTCTCATCCCATCACTTTTTTTACAAGGGGTTTGGAATTTGTGGCTCATGTGGTGGTAGAGGCCACTTCTTTCATATCCAAAAGCACATCTCAAGTAGAAACAGAAAGTGCAGGATGAGAGTTGGAATACAGAGAGCTACTGCAGCTCAGTTGAAGATATTGTTCAGTAGTTCTGTTCAGAGCTGGAAGAGCATTTAGGGACTTTAGAGGTTCTTAGGAGGGGTTTGTATATTGGTTTGCCTTACCTGTTTTTTAATCTATCTTCCAGTTACAAAATAGCTCAAACTCAACATTGGATTTCACTGCAGTAATTGACACCTTCTCACCTTAATTCTTCTATAATTAGCTTTAAATTGCTTCCTCCCTCCCCTTATTTCTGAAGCCTGTCATTACCTCAAGACAAATCCAACACTTATGGTACCCATGGCTGCACTTAGGGAAGTGTTTTACAGACAAAAAACCCCCGAGAGCTTTAACCAGCTCTGGACTGAATGAACTTAACCCCCTTATGAGAGCACTCAAGCTCAGCCTACAATTCAGAACCTGGCTAAAGATGCATGCTTTGGTTTAACAAGGCTCAGCTCATCTCCTGAAACTGAAATTGCTGCAAGGAAAGTGGGAAGATGCAAACAATCTCATGTGGTGAAGGACTTGTATCAAGATGAAGGAGCCAATCCCTCCTTTAACAGGGAATTACAGGAATAAAGCTGTAAGGGCCACCTTGGCTAGTGCAGCAGCAAATCCTGAGCTCTGTGATCACCAGTGACAGGCAAGGAGCTGATGAGACACTGGAACATTGCTTTGTTCCTTTAAGGCACTAAAACCTCCTTCACACAGTGTTAAAAGATAATTTTCATCAGACTTCCTGGAGCCCACTCTCAGAATGCTGTGTCTCACTCTGTGGTTTCCTGAAAACAGGAAAAATGCAGCCCTGAAATAGAACGTTAATCTTGTCAGAAAGAACACTGCATAGATTGTGGTTGGGTTTTTCTTTGCACTTGCATTCAGTAAAGTAGCAACAGCTGTGACAAATGGTAAAGAAAGGTAATGGAAAATTAGGTAAAGAAAGTTTCTGTTTATAGCAATCCACAGGTCTCAATTTCACCCCATAGCCTCTTCCTCCAAAATAATTGTATCCAACACAGAGAACTGTGCTAGTTGTATTTAAATTGTATTAGTTCTTTGAATTCAATTGCACCAAATGGGAGTTCTTAAATACCTGACATCTGTTAGGATTCAGCAAAGAAGTTACTGAGTTACTACAAAGAGTGCAAATCAGTGCCTATCTAGTGACATCTTTTTCTGCCATCTTCCTTTCCTAGTGATACTATTTAGGATTAGGACTCTTATTCCTTACTTTGAGAAATACTTATACTTCTTTAGCATTTACTATCCCTTGAAACATGCTTTTAAAGAGAAACTAGATTCTTACAGTGTCTCAAATCCATGGACTGAGTTAAACCAAAAAATCTAAATTACCATTTAGTTGTCATTTGTATCTTAATGATAAAAATAATAAATATATATAATAAACATAATATAACATATATATAATATAACATATATTATGTATATAATAAAAATAGAATGGCTCAAGATGGTAATTAAGTCTCAACAAGAGAAAAACTTCCCTGAATAACCAATTTTTCTCTCAGAGCAGGCTGTGTATGCAGCCGTCAGGTGTCTTCAATGCACAAAAATGCAATTTGTGGTTGGAGTTTTTCGGCTCAAGTGGAACCTTGCTGTGTGTGCAGTTACACTCAAGGAGTTTTCTTCCATAAATATTTTCCATTTAGGCTGGATTGGAATTTTTGTCAGGCTTTTCCAACTCCTCACAAACATGCAGTAGGATTCACCTGATCATCACATGCTCCATCCAAACACAAAATTTTTGACAGAAAGAAATACAAACATAACATTTCAGAAAATTGTTCTATTATTTTCAGCTAAGTGCTTCAATGTCTTAAAAATGTTTAGGGAGAAGAAAATCTTAAAGACATGCTGAGAAAGCACTACACAAAATCCAAATTACTTGTCCTTATGAAGATGCTAAGAAAAAACAGCAGAAACAATCATCCCTTACAGTGCAGATAGTTGTGTGAATAGTGAATTTTTTTAACTTCTTAGCTGATTGATGTTAGAGTAATGCAGAAGCACTGAACAATTTTAAAATCCTGCTTTGCATCTCTCCTCTCTGCTATCTTGCTTCTTGTAAAATCAAAACCTCACTTGCAGGAGCATCTTTCAAAAAACCAAAGAAACTGCAGCTTTGCTCATTGCTCTATGAGGGGAGCTAGGAGATAGAGATGTTTTTTAAACACTCAAGATCACCTTCTCTTTCCAATACCCAGACAATAAAGGTTTCTCCAGTCATGCTGATAAAAAGGATATTCCTGTACATTCTTTGGGTAATGCTGGCTCAGAGCAATTATCAAGTTTACAGTACAACGTGGCCTCATAATTAAACCTGTCTGTAGCTATTAAGCATTACAGATGGAGAACAGAAACCAAAGCAGTGCTCAGTGCACCCTGGAGATAATGGGTCTTATTTTATTACCATAGCAGAGCCTCCTAATTTAATAGAAGAGGAATGATAATGATAATGATAATAACTGAGAAATATTCAGTAACTGGCTAGATAAGAACTCCAGCACCTGAGTACAAAGTACTTTTGAACCATGGCCAAATGTTTTGGTAGCATTTAACCCCGAGCTTGAAATCTGGAAATGCTACAAGCTCTAGGTCCAGTCTGCAGTCAAATTATCCTTAATTTGACAGTGTATCTGCAATTATTTAATTTAACCACATCTAATTATCATCCCACTTTCAACTTTGTATGGCCAGTTTTTGAGTAAGAGGCTCTGCTAATTTGGGAGGACTACACTGTGCCCAGTATCCTCCTTTGATAAAGCACTGCTAAAATGACACAAATAACTACAAACATCAAAATAATGTCTATAGAAGCATTTCATTCAAAAGCCTTGCAAGTCAGTTTCTACAGAACCATGATGGAATTTTTTTTTTAATGCACTTCCATCTTACCCCTTCTGAACTTGTTTGGTTTTTATTTTTGTCAAAAGTAAGCTGGGAGTTGAAGCCAACTTATTTAAGCTTTTTAAGTTGCAAGGCTATCCACAGACAAAACAATGAGAGCCCCAGAAAACCCTCCAGGGTGCACCAGAAAAACTACATTCGTGTTTCTTTAAATTGGGGGAAAAGAAAGTGAAAAATACTAGAATTCAATTTCTATTTGCAAAATTGCATTCCTCAATGGCAATATAAATACCTACAATTACTAAAATAGAATTTTCCATCATTCCTTGAGAAGTCTTCTCTGAAGCTCAGGGAAGGTGTTCAGTAAGTTGCAGAACTGTTGTGCTCATTACAAGGGATTGAAGAATTGGAGAATTCTCCTTATCTGCTGCTGGAACTTCTTCGTATGTAGGAAGAGATGAGAAGTTCAGTACCCTGAGTAGTACAGCAGCAAAATATTTGACAGGTATGTGAGAACAAGTGAAAGAACTCCTAACTCTGCCTTCACATTTTGCATTGTATAAAGTTCCACTGTGTTTTCATCCAAACTTCTTCCAAATGCTTTTGAGGTGAACTCTGAGCATCTGTGTATTTTATTTAACCAGGCTCTTTCTTCTTCTCTGAAGGTCAAACAGATGTGGAAGACTCTGGTCCTAATCATGGCCAAAGTGATCCATGCTGAGAACGCTGATCCTGGGAGAGGAAAGAACTTTTTAAGCCAACAGAAGGATATCTTAATACTGCTGCTTGCAAACTTGCAGTTTGTTGTGAATGTTGATGGTGTATATAAAATGATCCTGGTTCTGACCAGTGACAACTGAAGACTACAAATTAAAAGTGACATGTGCATGACTTTTAGAAGTGAGACTCTGGTGTGTGGCATTGGTTATTTCAGAAGATATTACATTATTGTGAACCCACTGATATTTTGTTCCCTAATTCAGTTTTTTTGATTCATTTCTTTATTGATGTTTTGCTTGTTCTTGCTTTTAACAGAGGGCAGATTACATTCACTGCAGTGTTTACCAACTTACAACTCTGTGTTCAATTTTCTTCATGCTTACTACCTGGCAGGTGAAGAGAAGTTATCAAGACTTCTTAAATCTGAGGATTGTCAGCATCTCTTGTCCTGCTTGCCTGGAAAGTACTTTTGTGCCTTTTAAGCCACTTTTCTTCATTGTTTCCAGAATTTCATCTGTAATGGAAAGTGCAGTGTTTACAAATGAGTTGAAATTGGTTACAGAAGATAGTTCTAAGGTTATCTGTCAAGCTGTAAAGCAAAGTTCATAAACTCTGTCATCCTACTCTTTCGAACAGGAAATTTTATGCAAAATAATCTCCCACCAAGCACAAAAAGCTAACAATTTACAAACTGAAGTTCGATGTTTTGCTAGAATTCTAAATGAAGCTAAACTGTAGGAGAATGTGACATTTGTAGCATCTTCTCACAAAAGCTGCCTAATAGATCAGGTATGAAGAATAATCTTGACATTATATGATCGTTTGTGGCCATTAAGCAATAGATAGATTATAAGGAACAAGTCAAAATCATTTCTCTACACTGTAAATGAAAGACATCACTTTTCCCACTAAGTCTTTTAGTTTAATCACCACCATTCTCTTCCATAAGAAAGAGCTGGCCTGGTGTCATTAATTCAGACTTAATCCACCTTTCAGACTTGGAACTGAACTTCTGCAGAGCTGCTGGGGTCCCACACACTTTCACTTTCCAAACTAGCTTGGGGAGTTCTTAAGTTTTGATAAATTTGCTTCCATTTTTTGTATAGATGTGATCAACATTTTGATTTATACCATGTTAAACCTGGTTTGGCACGTTTGAATGTCCAAGGACAGTGATCACCTGGATTATTTTCTTTAATTGTGACCAAGTAGAATAATCCTCCTGGTGAAAGCAGGTCTGGTACTAATGGGAAAACTCTATCCATTACTTCTCTGCCCCGTTTGCCCCCAGCCCAGGATGCCTCTATTCCATGGCTTTTCA
This sequence comes from Anthoscopus minutus, assembly GCA_013399455.1. NCBI lineage: Eukaryota > Metazoa > Chordata > Aves > Passeriformes > Paridae > Anthoscopus > Anthoscopus minutus. The sequence continues at coordinate 141,143 of VWYI01036642.1, read as the reverse complement.
CCTAGGAAGAAGGAAAAAAAAGACTGTCATAATACAGAATGACAGAAATGTCAAAACAGGAGTCAGTAGCAATACTATTTTTACCATGTATTTCAAAATTTTCCTACCTCTTCAGAAGGTGTTACCACATATGGTGGGTTAAACAGCAGTAGATCAACATTCCCATTTAATCTTGGGGATAATCCTTTGACCTGCAGGTGAAGTTGATGATTGTGTGGGGTTTATTTTTGGGAACATGAAGAATGCAAATGTTTTGTACAAATACAGTTACATAGTGCAGTTTTTTGGCCATTTTAAATCCCATTTTTTGTGGCCTACCTACTTAATCTTTTCTAAATATATAAAAGGGTTAAAGAGATAAGAAAAAATCAGAAAAGGTTGAGAACCAAGAATTGCCTAAGTTTAGACACAGGACTATGATAATGTCAGGCCACTATGGAATCCTTTGTGCAGCACTTTCCAAACGATATACACAGATTATTTTTTTTATTAATACAATGAGATTTTAGAGTCTAATTTTGAATTTTAGAGTTTGAGTAGTTGGTTGGGGGTTTTTTGGTAGGGAGTGATGTCCAGAGGTCCATTCCAACTCTAACTATTGTGTGATTCCATGATCTCCAGTAATATTAAGAAATTACACAAACTATGAAGGAGATCCTGTTGAAACCTCTCTCTCACCAAGTCAGTAATGACAGGCTGCAGGTGAACATTGTTATGCAGAGCTGTCTCCTGGGTGCAGTAAGCTGCCATGGGGTTGATATCTGTGCATCTAAAAGGGAAATATTACAAAGTGTAAGTTAGAGGCTACTGTATCTGGAAGTTTAACCCTATGCACCATGAGCTAGTTTATAGAATCACAGAATATTCTGAGTTAAAAGGGACCCACAAGGATTAAACTCAGCAAATACCAGTGCAGAATTACCAATTCGTCTGAAAAAGGAGAAAATGGATTTCTAGCCACAGCACTACTCATTTGTTTCAGAACCTGAAGCAAATAACTCAGGCTGCACCGTAAGTCCAGAAATGCTCAACAGGCTGTGTTTGCTTTGCTTTATGTATCTACATAATTGAGAAAATAATAGTTTTTAAAATGTGAAAATGAGAAGTACATATGAGAGGGCTAAGCATCCTGAGCTAAGCATCCTTTATTACTGGATGCAACAGTTTTGGTGCTGTTATACTTACATGTACAATGCACTGGGTCCAAGGATTGAAGAAGCCAGAAATGTTGAAACCACACCAGATCCAGATCCTATTTCAAGGCAGATCTCTACTCTAAACAGATAACACTCTGGATTACTTTTGTTTGTAACAGACACAGAATTGGTCAAGACAGCTTTACAGAACATACTGTCCCTCCCAAACACGTTGAAGTACAGAATCACAAAATATCCTGAGCTGGAAGGGACTCACAAGGATCATCTAGTTCAACCTCTGGCCCTGCACAGACACCCCAAAAAGCCCAACCCTGAGCATCCCTGGCAGCGCAGTCCAAAGACTTTCTGAGCTCTACCAGACCAGTTCTGTGACCATTCCCTGGGGAGCCTTTCCCAGTGTCCCACCAGCCTCTGGGAGAAGAACCTTTTCCTGATATCCACCCTAACCCTTCCCGGCACAGCTTCAGGCCATTCCTGCAGGTCACAGCAGGATCAGTGCTGGCCCCTCTGCTGCCTTTCATGAGAAAACTGCAGACAGCGATGAGGTTTCCTCTTCCAGACTGAAGAAACCAACCACCCTCAGCCCCTCCTGGGCACCGCTTACCCTGCAGGCCCTTCCCCATCTCCGCAGCCCCTTCAGACGTTCTCTAAAGGCTTTAATTAGAGATTAAAGACTAAAAATTAGAGATTAACTGTGCCAGCAATCTCCTCTCAGCTCACCCCGCCCTGCCGTACCGAGCCTCCCGGAGGCTGCCTGCGTCGTGCTCTAGCGCATCGAGCAGCAGGAAGGTGTCCTCGGCCGGCTCGTACACGTCCCGAAAGGGCCCCCGCGGGCCCAGGTGCTCGTACCGCGGCGTGGGCAGCGCCATCCCGACCCTCCCGGTTCGCATCCGGGGGAAGGGGAGGGACAAGGGGAGGAACGTCGCTGAGCACCGCTCCGTGCCGCTCGGAGGTGCTCGCCCCGGAGTTCCCACGGGTGCGATGCTTGTGATCGACCGGGTGCGGCGAGAAGCCCCTTCGGTGTGTCGGCCATCGCCGCCAGCGGCGGCTCTGAGGGCGGAGAGGCAGCGCGCTGCTGCTCCTGCTCCTGCTCCTGCTCCTGCTCCTGCTCCTGCTCCTGCTCCTGCTCCTGCTCCTGCTCCTGCTCCTGCCTGCGGTGTCGGCCGCGCAGATTGTGGTTCCCTCACGGAAACGACCACAGGGAGTCAGCACAAGCCCGAAGGAAAGGTGCTGAGGAAGTGTCTGAAACGGGCGGGGAAAATCCTTATATTGATATGCAAAAAAAGCTTTGTTTTCTAATAATAAAAGAGACTGTATTTCTGTAATTCTTAGCCAGCAACACTAGGCAGCATCCTTACGTACCAAGCATCTGAACTTCAGAGTCACAGAAACACAGGATTGTTTGGATGGTTTGGGCTAGAAGGGACCTTAAAGCTCATCACATCCCATCCCTGCCGTTGCAGGGACACCTTCCCCTGTCCCGGGCAGCTCCCAAGCCCCATCTAGCCTGGTCCTGGACACTTGAAAGGATCCAGGGGCAGCCACAGCTGCTCTGGGCACCATGTGCTAGGGCTTCCCCACCCTCACTCAATAAAAGAATTTCTTCTTAATATTCACTCTAAACCGACTATCTTCATTTGAATGCATTCCTCACTGTTCTCTCACTCCATCCCCTTGTAATGAGTCTCTCTCTATCTTCCTTGCGGGCTCCCTTCGGGTACTGGAAGACTGCAATTAGATCACCCTGAAGCCTTTTCTTTTCCAGGCTGAACAAGCCCAATTCTTTAAGCCTTTCCTCACAGCAGAGCTGCTCCATCTCTGGGATCATCCTGCTGCCTCCTCTGAGGTCTTTCAATAAGTTCCACATCCAGATCTATGCTGGGACCCCAGAGCTCTAAGAGAAATGAGGCTCTGCAAAATTAAGAATTGAGGAAAAACTTCAAGCCACAGATCAGATTAATAATTTTCTCTACTTCACGAAACCCAAAGACATTCTGATCAAAAGCAGAAGAACAGATTCTAATTCCCATTAAATGTCTGTGTTGGATTATTAGTGCCCTGAACACTCAAATTCTGAGTGAGGTGACTGGGTCATTGAAGGAAAAAGGTGATGTTAACAAAGTCAGCGCAATCCAGAAGTTAATATTCACAGATCCAAAGATGTAGTTTTGACCCAAAGTTTGGTTTTGCCCTGTCATGGAAATGAAACCACCAAATTTTATCTTAAAACAGGCTTCTTGCTCCACTGTCTAAAAAAAGCAATTCTAGAAACTCAGAAGACCCAAAAATTTCAGTTTCCAGAGTAAATTTATTCATGGACCTGATCTTGTACTAATATTACCTTTTAATTTAAAATGTTACTTTCTCTTCAGGAGACAATACCAGCTTTTTTTGGCTCAAAAGGAAATGTAGTAGATGTTACTTCATTTCATCTGCCTTCCCATAGATTTGCTGCAGTGCCAGAGAAGCAAGTACTTGTAAAACATACTAAGCTTGCATAAAATTCCATTCCTTTGGCCAAATGAAGTCATGTTAAGAGACGGAATTTTGCACTGTGCCCATATTAGGAAAATTAATTCTTCGGATATATTTTTTTATTCTCTCCAGGTGGTCAAGCTTTGGAGTGTAGTAGGAGAAATGACTTCACCTCCTTCAGCTGTACTGGTTATTATTTTTGGCTGTTTCATACTTCGTGAAATCTGGTTAATTATTATTGGGGGCATTTTTAATGCTTCTAATTCCTTGTGGGTGAATTTTATAAAACATTTATTTTTACTGCTTATATAACTACCTACCTAAAATGTTTTTCTTGGTAGACAACAGTATTGTTTTTGCCAAAACAGATTCTATTTCAGTTTTGGGAAATTGTTGGAAAGCTGATATTCTCGTTTTTCAGTGGTACCTGTGCCATGTTATTAAACTGGGCTTTACAGAGATGCTAAATTGATCTTGACAGGAATCATAACCATTTGTTTACACTAAGATGTATGGCTTCGTCCCATCTAAAATTCAGTGACCATGCCTCTCATACAGAATCTTTAACCCGTGATTTCCTGTCAGCCCTCAAAGGCTTCCTCTGTAAAATTCTCAAACATTTCACAGATGAATCTCCTGGAAGAGACCTAGGCCTGTGCCGGACCTGGGAATTCTCCTACTTGGCTTCATTTGAGGAAGTAGAGCCACCAGGATAACTGCAAAGACAGAACTGCTATGAGAACGCTGGAAGAAACCTCATAATTTCTTTCTTCAACTGAGCAAGTATCTTCCTAAAGGTAGATAATTTTCTTGCCATCAGTATTTCTAATTAAAAGATAACACTTCCATGATCTACTAAGTAGAAACCTTGTAGATCCTGGCCTAAATACAGAGGGGATAGTTTTTATACTCAGTCTTCTGGCAAGTATATAAACTTTAAGCAATCCTTTTCACAATTTTCCATGTTGGATTTGTAGGCAAAGAGAAGTTCTCATCAGCTCTTGTTCTGCTTGACTAAATAAAAAATGCTCTAAACATTTACCTATCACATTATTTTCATTTCTCTTACTACACTTCTAGACTTTCTGAATATGGATTCAAGTCTGACTTCACCCTGAATATGACTGGCTCAAAATGCCTTACTGATGCTTTGAAGAATTTATAAGCTTCATTATCTCTCGTGGAACTTTCGTGGTACATGCCAGGCTCATGGTTGCACTTGCTTTGCAGAAATGTGTTTTGTGTGATCAGCTGGTTATCCTAAGTTTTCCTCAAAAACTTCCAAATAACTGACAATAAGGTGAGAATTCTGTAGCATTTTATTGGTTTTAATAGTTCCCTTTTGGTATGCCTATTGCTCACATTCTGTTCATTTCATTTTTAATTGCTTCTCCTGCTTTCTTGTTGTCATCACAGTGATGCCAAGGATCCTGATAGAAACACTAAACACAATCAGCCCTAGGAGTGAAATTTCAGGAGTCACCAATAGTGACTGAATCTGTCACTATTCCTTTTCAGTATAGTATATGACTAACTTAATAACTTACATTCAGTTTCTTTTTCACCTCATGCTCCTGCTACCAATTCCAGCTTAGTTCATACTTTCCCACATGACATCACGTCTCAAGCTGCATGGAAGTCTAGGCAGATTAATTTTTGGTGTTTAAAAACGGAAACAGACACTGCAGTAATGTAACAAGGTGTCCTGCCTCTGCCACGTGGCCAAAATCATCACTCAACTGTTATTTTTAATTGATATTCCAGATCAGTGGTACAGAGGTCCCACTGTTTTATTTCTTGTCCTCTTGAACACATGTCCAAATTTTTTGCTCTAGTATTTAATATTTTCAATCAAAATATAGAATCAGAAAATGGTTTGGATTAAAAGGGAATTTTAAGATCATGTCATTCCAATGCCCTGCCATGGGCAGGGTCACCTTCCACTACTAACCCAGCTTACTTTAAGTCATACCCAACTTGGCCTTGAACACTAAAAGTTCTAATAATTCTTATTTTATATTATATGCTCTAGCTTCCAAAAACATTGCTTTTTTAGTGATCAGTCTTTTACCCTATTTCTTTTTGACAGTATCTCATACTTGAGATGGTTATTTAACCAATAAGCTTTGAAGACTATTCATGCTCTCATTCATTCCCTTGCTTCCATCTCTTACCTCAATCAGATGTTTTCATTCCCTTCTGACCTTGGCATCCTTGAATAACATGCTCATCATTTAACTGAGGCCAAAATAGTATCATCTTTTTACTGCTTTCCTGGCTATTAAGTGAAGAGCTACTGCTGCTATTGATGTGAAAACCACTTCGGTGTTCCTAATTTCTAGTCTCTGGATAATTCACTTCTTTTCCATGTGTTGCATTTCCCAATGACCCTTTCTAATCATACACTTGGTGTTCCCTAACCTACCAAATGACAAATCTTGGGGTTTATCCTCCAATAAAACTCCCCATTCTCCACAGATACTGTCAGATAAGTTAATGCCGGGTTCACACACAATTCTTTTGTATTTCTAAGGTGAAGACCTCAAATCTGTTTTCACTTGCTTCCCTACTGACTGATGAAAATCCTTGCCCTTACATCATTCTGCCGTACATCATGGCATGGCTGTGGGATTTTTAGACCTGCTAAGGAATGGTGCAGGGATGACATATTAGAGAGCAGGAATGGATGCTTGTTTACAGCCCTTCCTGAAAAGACCCCAAGTGCATGTTAAGCTTTAAAAACCTATTGTAAGCCATTGAAGGAATTATTACATCACTACAAGATTGAAATGCAGCTGCCTCAGGGGAAAGGCAGGGAACTTTTAATAGTGCACAGAAGTATTTCAGCACTTCAGAAGAGAAAAGTGAATAATGCCATAATCAACAGAGCAGAAAGGGAATGTTTAGTAAGTAGTCATATATAGTTGTTTTAACTGGATTCAGGCCAGAAACCTGAGAAAAACCTGCTGCTAATGGCAAAAATAAAATTGAGGGTTTTAAGTCACCAATGACCAAGTCCTTTGGTTTTCATTTTAAACCATGTCACTTAAAGCAGCAGAGTTGTAGTGGAGCTTTTTCTTATAACTGGTTACCAGCATTTCCTCCTTCTGTGACCAGGAATGATGTCTGGTTTCCCCAGGAACTCACAAGAAATTAAGTTCTATACAGGCCTGTACAGAGAAGCAGCAACACCACTGTCGGTTGGTTATTTAAATTAGTGCTAGAGAAAACAATAATTAACACCAATTTTGTCTCATCATAGGCATCTGAGTGGGTTTAAATGCACCTCACCAAGTCTTTACCTATTTTAATTTATAATTTTATTGACTTCATCAGAGTTGTAGCTACTCTGGTGTTCATATACAGAAGATAGAAAACCTAGAAAACACCGTTATAATTGTCCTTATGCATTTCAGGATAAATTTTTTTGTCATCCATCAGAAAACAAAACATTATCATGTAAAATCAGGGAAAATCTGTTTGAGATAGGTGTACCTTAGGTTAGAAGGAGACGAAATAAAATGGGAAATATTATTGTACTATTGTATATAATGATGATGAGATATATGAGCATACACATATTTATAATGGCGATTAAAAAAATGGTGGGTTTTGTAATATATGTTACCTGATGACGTGTACATATATATATATTGTATATATTTATATCCTATTTTTTGTGTTCTGGTTTTGTAAAGAAGCTCATAAATGGGTGATGGAAAGCAGTTGAAGCCAGGAAAAGACTTGGACTTTCTGGAAAATAGATTAGGATGGGAGACAAGGGAAGAATAAGAATGTGTTTGGAGCTTTTGAAATAGTAAATGTTAAAAACTACATTGTATGAAAGGAAAAAATTGAAACTATGCCTGAATTCTTGGGAACTCAGAAAATTAAGGGCAAGAAAGGTTTTCCCCTGTCTGTATTTTAGTATGAAAACCTAATAAGATATTAAAAATGGTTTTTGCTTCAAATAGCCCTTGAAATGTTCTTTATAATGACATTGTGAAATCATATATTGTTCAGTCAAAAACAGAATAGCAGAATTTGGCCCATGATGAGAGATTTTATGGCAGTACAAGACAGGAGCAAACTGCCACCAACCAACACAATCCGAGTGCAAGGGATTAAATGAGAGAGGCCATGTTTTCTATGACTTTCTATAACTTTATATCAAGACTTTAATTACTTTTCTTAGTTTTTTTAAATGAAAAGTAAAAGATGTGAAAAAGCATGACTAAAAGAAGAAACTGAATATGTTGTGGGAAGGAACCTGAAATTAGCATATACCTGGCTGAGTTAGTCTGATCTACAATCGGAATGTGAGATTTGTGAAACTTTTTTATTTTTGGCTTGTAACATTTTCAAATTGGACTACACCCAAACTGAGTCTTTGTCCAGTAACAACAACCTCCTTAAGTTGTCTGTTTTTCACACTCACACCTGTTAATATATTTTAAAGGAAATACTAAAAATATGTTACAAGTAGAGACATAACATATGTCAGGAAGAATGAATGAGGTGATTTAGAATTAAAACTTTCAAGGTGCCTGGTTGGTGAGCCATGCTCCAAAGCACTGCAGGTTGACCTCAGCTGGATCCAGGGAAATTGCTGTGATGGATCCTTATCACTTCTCCCTCACTTTGGACTTTTAGTGAGGGGTTCAAGTTTGTAAGAAAAGCTGGAAAATATTTTGTGATGTTGTGCTGAGTTGAGACAAAGCTCTGGAGATCTGCATCTGCTGCATGTAAACCTGGAGGACTGAACTCAAAGATTTTTGTCTTTTTCAGCAGCAAATCCCCACCAAGAGGTATTTAACTTAAAAAGGCTGAGAAGTTGAGGAACACATCACAGGGAGAAATTTCCTACCAAGAAGAAACACAGAACAAAGAAAACAACAAAAATGCTCTTTGCTTTAGAAATATCTAAACATTTCTTATACTGTGGAAGATGAATTGCGATTATTTCCCCCTTTTGCTGAGTCTGTCAAGGTTTTCATCAGCTGTCATCTCTATCAGTGGTACTTTGGAATATGCCATAAGATTTGGGGGACATTTGAGCTCTTTGGCACCTTTGATGCCTAAACACAAAGCATCTTCCAGCATCTAGGGGGTTTTTACTTCAGGAAAGGGAGTAGTAAGGTGGAGTACTTCTAAAGGGAGTAAACCTGTCGTATCCTCACTGTGCAAACAACAGCCTTTTGAAACATCATTTTGAAATGTAATACCTTGAGCAGATGTTTAGTCAAACAAACATTTAGAGAGAGATGTAAGTAAGTTCTAGAGTTCAAATTTAGGAAGGGAATAGAAACCTGTAAATAGACACACAAATAAGGTCACTCTTTAATAGGTCCACAGCAATTGCACGTGGAATAAAAATGTTATAAATCCTTTCTGATGGTACATGTGTTAAAGAAAGCTAAACTAATCAATCACTGGAAGATGGGCTGGTTGTCTCATTAGTTAATGTAATTTTCCCAAGTCCATTTTTTAAAAAAATATGCTAGATGTTACTATGAAACCCATCAAATAAAAATTCCTACAGCCATGTTTTTCTCATTGCCAGCTTAAAATAACAATACTGACCTTGGCATGAAATAATTTACTGAGATTAATGACCAGTTTGGGTTAATGATCCTTGGCTGTGCTGCTGACCTTCATCCCCTCCCAAGCAGGCATTAATCCTCAGGAAATTTACTGCACCTTGATTGTTATTGCTCACATATGTACAACTCTCAGGAGCTGAGGCAGACATGTAAGTTGTGCATTGCATCAAGAACTCTTACAGCAAAAACCAAAGCAAGAACAGCTTTGAAACTTTAAAAAATCAGAAAGACAAATCATCTGATTTTGATCAAAGAATTAGTAACAGCCTTTGCTGTGCACTGTTCTCTCTGTATGAATCTTAGAGCAATTATTAAGGAGTATTAGAGAATACAAAAAATGTAGCCCTTGGCACTGACTGTCAGGGTCAGGCATTTCTGAAACTGCTATCAACTTTGAATTTAAATGCCAAGTACAATATTTTGCCTTGATGCAATTCTTCCAAGTGCCATCCATCCTCCTTTCGCTTGAAATGGTGCAAATCAGAACAATGCTTTTATGAAGGTGTGAAATGAATGGGAAGGGTTTGGCTCATGAAGCCTTTTTCACTACCCACGGGTCACATAATTAATTCTTGCACTTAGCTACAGCTTGCCGAGGGAGATCATGAGGCAGAGGGTTTGTACAAGACCTTACTAAAAGCCATATGTAGAGTTATAATTTGAAAATGAGATGTTCCTAGTTAATACTGATGTTGGTGTTCCTTCCTGAAGACTTCTTTCTTCTCTGTGCTAAGGATGTGATGTTTATATACCCGATGATGGTATACAAACTAGAGTTACCTTTTCTAGCACCAAGAATTTCATCAGAGCTCCAGATACAGAAACAAACAGGAATTAAAATAAGTGATAAGATCCTCCTTTCTGCAGTTGTTTGAACTGGCAGTTCTGGAAAAAAAAATATACAAACCCCATGGCTGCAATCAGACATAAATACTTCACTGTATCAGAGTGATACATCTTCTTCCATCTGAAAATGAACAAACAAGGAGTTTGAGTAGGAAGACATCCTAGAATACTTATGCCACATCAGTTAATGCCTGTAGAATTTATTTCAGCAAAGACACTTTTCCTTGAAAATTAATGGCTTTAAAGGCCTTGGCAGATCCATCTTCCATTTTTTGTGACTTTCTTGTCCCAGTTCTTTACCAGCCTAGGCTCTGCATTGCCTCCCAGCAGCGTTCTGGTTATGGGAAATAGTATGAAAACCTTGGAAGTGCTGTATTTTGACCAACTGTGCAGATGACACATGAAAAATGTCAGGGATTTATTTCCCCCACAAACAATGCATCACAACATCTTCCCAACATTCCCATGTCTGCCAGTCTCAGAGGCAAAATAACTGAGGAGCAGGAATAAAACACCTTCTAAATGTTTTATTTCCAAGGCAATTTCTGACTGTGCAGATGTGGATGGAGCAAGTGAAAGAGTGGTTTTCCCAAGAGAATGAAAAGAATCAAAAGGACTTCTTTAAGACTGTTGGGTGTTTTTAAATGACAATAAGTAGTCATCTTCCTTCCCACACTATATATAACTCTGCAAACCTTCCATCAAAACTCTTGACGTGTAACATCAGCTGCACCCAAAAATCCAGTAAAGTCTTTACAAAGTGAACATTTCATAGATAGTTTCCCCTACTACATTGTCATAACACAAAAGTACAAACAATTTGGCCTTTCTCTCATTCTAAGAGGATTTTACTGAGATAAAATGAGAAGTTCAGCAGTTGTTCAAAACACTAGTTTTAGTGTAAGCTTAGTATATTGCAGTGCAAGGGAGGAAAAAGGAAGATTTTTAGGGAGATTGAAAGAACTTAATATGAAAATAAAAGAACTTTATTGTTTCAGTCAATCCCTGACATGAACTGAAATGTTTTGTTCTCCAAATCTCTTTTGACCTTATGACGTTTCGTTAACGTGAAGTTTCAAATATTTGTTCTAGTATCACACTGGCATTGGAATATAAGTGATATTTTTAGAACTAGCAGTGCAGGTAATAAATATTAATGATTTAACTAGAGTAAAAAATTATGGATGGCTCATCCAACACTATTCCTGCTCCATCTCAATATCCCATACCTGAAGCAAGCATCCTCAAATATTTAGTAATTGATTAACAACAGCCAGCTTGAAAAAAATTTTGAGAAATTGAGGGCTATTGACAATGAGGACAAGGGTAGATGTCTGAATCATCAGAGCAGGGCAGGAGTGTGAGGATATTCCCATTACAGTGGGAATATGTATGTCTTACAGTACATATAAGGCATGGAAGTGTTTTATTTTCTGGTCTAAAATTACCAAGCAACATCCATCCAGGGCAGATATTCCACCCTCCCCCTCCTGGTGGTGGCAGAGTGGGTCTGTCACTGCTATGGCACAAGGAAGGACAGCTTTGGTCTCCTTCTGCTTCACAAATTTGGGGGCCACAGAGGGTGGGGGCAGTGGTGAGGACAGGCTGCACACACTGCTGGCCTGATTCAAAGCTATATAGAGTGCCTAGAAAACTCTGGTGCCTGTCATGGATATCTGTAAGGACATGTCAGGAATGACCACAGTGGTTTTTTGGTCCTTCCTTGCATGGGCGAAAGGACAGTATAAACCCCTCAGGTGGATGGATGTGGGTGTAATGGTAGATTTGAGCATTTTCTCTATTTCCTCACAAGAAAACAGGTCAGAGATTGGTATCTCAATTTTATACTTGTCTTAAAATTAGAAAGGACTTTTCAAAATGTCTATCCCAAATAGCTCTTTTCAGTTCAAGACTGGGACTCCTTGTTTCCACCACAGAAATAAGATAATTCCTTGCAGTGTGTCCTGCAGTGAAAGATTGTTGTCATGACTGCCACTTTGGGCACTGTGGTGTTTAACACCAGCTGGAAATTCGACTCCAAATAGGCTCCTGCCCTTCCTCCCTGCTCCCTTCAGTTAGACAGGGGCAAAGGCAGAGACTGGGGTTTGAGATAATTTACTGAAAGCAAACAGCAATGAGGTGAGGAAATGCACAGTAGCAGCAGCAACCTGTTTGAATAGATCAAGATTAAACACAATCACACCTGATTCACTTTATATCTACCAGAACAAGAGGAAAACAATCAGTCCTTCTCTCTATTCACATGAAATTTACTGTGCAGGAAAAGTTCCTTTCTTCATGCAGGACCATTTTTTTTTCAAAGGGTTTCTTTTTTCTCTCTAGCCCTGCCAACATTCCTTTCACATGAGGAAACTTGAACAGATTGAAGCCCTTGTTCAGAGCACAGTTTGTAGTACAAACATGCTACAGTTATCAACTTACAATGCCCAAACACAGGGGTGCAAAAACAGACTGAGCTCTCACAACTTAATTTTAGAAAGTGGTACCAAAGCAGTGTTCTAAAAGCAGATCACTATTTTGTCATCTATTCATGAAAAGTGGTAAAACTGGTGTTGTCTATAAGATTTAAGATATATACTCAATAATTAAAATGTTCAATATAAATACAGTTGTACAAAATAAAGTACAATTTCCCTCAGCACACTTTTGCTTCGTCTGCTCTGATTCCACAGGTTAGCTTTATAACACAGCCAAGGAGACAAGAGTTATTATTGAAATTCCACCTGTCCCCACTGGTATGTACCCAAAACTGAAGCCAAGTCTATCATGATGTCAAAATGGATCCACTCACACAAGAACAGAATTGGCCTAACTGCAAGCACTTGATGTTATCCAGACACTCTTAGAAAAAGGAGAAAACCTAAACTGGACTGAATTTTTGCTAGGGAAAATATGCAAATCCGAGGTGATAAGATTTCTGCTGAATATTCATCTCTGAAAATTATTTTTTTTTAGCCTTCTCCTGTAGAGTGGGACACTTCTAAGCAAGAGGATGACAGCAGTATATACACATCTGGCATCCCAGTTGAACAATAGGATTAATTCCAAGCGCTTATGCATGTTAGAGTGCAAATTCATGGATCAGCTCATGGAAGACTTATCTTGTAAGATGATAGAATAAACCCACAATCATTCAGATATATTACAGTGCCAGTCTCAAGGGGGTCTTCTAAGAGAACAAAAATCTCTATTAGTTTGCATGTGGCCACTGATATTAGTTTTTAAGCTGTCTTGAGTTTTTGTGTAGCTTGTTTTTTTGCATAGCATGTCTGAAATAGGAATTGTTTGGAGCAGAGTCCTTGGCAAGATTTTTTAGATTCATCCTTTAAAAAAAAAAAGGAGTAGGATATTTGCAAATAAACTGGAAGAGAAGGAGATCTGGACCCACAATATACTGGTTTTTCTTGGTGGCAATGGTTCCATTAGTTCCATTAGTGGAGAACTGGGTTATTAAGACAAAAAAGATTGTCACCACTAAATGATTCAATGGATGATTTCTATTTCTCTCCATTCAATTGCTGAGTCATTTCTTTTAGTGTCCATAATTTTGTTAAGGTCAGAGATTCTTTCTGGTGTCATGTTGCAACTTAATTAATTCATGTAAGAGTTAACAAGAAACTCATGAACAGCTATTTTTCACCTGAAAGAGATATTTAAGAGAGCACACTCAGTATTAATTTAGGCAGATTTATCAAGACTGCAGGACCAAGGCAGGAAAAAATAAAGGAGGAGGGAAAAAAAAAGAGAAGGAAAAGTTCCAATATTCCCTGGCAAACAGATCTGCAATGACTAATTGTATCTGATGGTTGCAGTAGCATTTTGCTAAACAATGTTTAGAGTCCCTGTAGTGTATAATTTGGCAGGACACTGTTGTTCTTTGAGAATGTGGAATTCAAATGCCTCAATGTTGGAAACATACTGTAATTAAAATTGCTGCTTTATTAATGGGTAGTTTGTGAGCTATGTGATCCTCCACTCCAGCAAAACTGGAAAGCTGGAAACAGCCTGAACTGAAATAAAACCTAGAAATTCAACATAAGTGCAGGGAAAAAGCAGAGAAAGCATCTGCATGGGTCACAAAGTATAAGCATGGAAATACATGAGATTTTGAAGTTCAAATAATTGTTTTAAAAACACAAGTAGTCTGAAACCTGAATATTTTTCTTTGCCAGGCTATACATTAGATCATGCTTTAACATTTTTAGGAGGGCACTGGTGAGTTCAGAGGGAGCTGCTAAGCTTCAGCATTCCTAACACAATGCCACAGCACAGGCAGTAGAAGGTGCTCTTGCAACACCAAACAGTGGTGCTTGATTTGACCATGGAGAGCTCAGGATTTTCCTGCCCCTCATGCATCCGGTGTTCCAAAAGCCACGGAGCCAAAGGATTGCACAACCTGATTGTTTTTAATCAAGCAAGGCCAGCTTTAGCCACACTGAAGTGGATAGAGAGAAAATTCCTTCATGGTATAAAGACTTACCCCGTTGCTTTTGTTCCCTCTCTCTCTACAGCACTTGCCTTATCCCACACCCTCGAAGTTCTGAGAGCTCTGATGGTGCAGAATATTTCTATCTTTAAATAGATTAGAAAAGTTAATTTCTAGTAAATATGGTTTACCTACAGAACAATTAGGATAGGTGAGTATGGAACAACTTTTACTGCTTCACAGTGTCAGATATTGGGAATCCTATACCTGCAGTCATCAGGAAAGGGAGCTGAGCTTCTTCCTGAGCAGCTGTTAATGGTGAATGGGAGAAAACTCAACAGTTTTTCAGTTGTTTTAACATCCTATCTGTTTTTATCTGTGCATTGCATCTACAAGAGAGCTAGCACTTTCCAAGCCCTTTCAAATGCCCAGGTAAAACAGAGTGTGAAATTTTGAAAAAGGATCTTGTGACTGGACAGTTGTTGACGGTTCTGGTTCCTAATGTTGGGACATGGATCTCCACGCTCACAGAATGAGGTCTGTGAAAGGGAAACAGATAAGTAACACATTATCTTATCTGGAACATTTGAAAAAATGGTAACATTTTTCTGTAGACATGAATGGATTAATTTCAATTTGTCCTTTCAAGACTTGAAACAACTTACAACTCTTACTTGCTAGAGGAAGGCATATTTTAATTCTTACTATACCCTGGAAATTACGGTATGTTTTCACTCACATCTTAGTATCAGTAAACCAATACTACTAGAATTATTCTTTAATTAGTCCCTTCTATGGATTTTTATAGTTCATGGTGATTCCCTTTTTGAAGACGAGTAAGTGCTAGTGAGATTTTCCCTGAAATTTAAAGGAAGAAATTATCTTGGATATCTTTTGCAGTACTGTTTGTTTCCTGATTAATGACAATATTAAAAGCCAGACAAACCAGAAGGGCACATTCTTTAAGAAGCCTCAAGCATCACACATATTGATTAATACATAAGAACTTGTTAATGTTTAGAAGAAAAAAGGAAACAAGTGTTTTGAAGTCACAAGAACAAGTTTGTTTCCTTTTATGTCTTAAATGTGATTCTTTATTTACAGCCCACTGCAGTTGTGCTCATTAGCGATGATTGAAAAGCTGTGCCAACAAGTTTACATAAAAAAACCCAAACCTAAATAAAAATAAGACAAGAAGCAATGTAGAATTACTTGATCACATACCTATCTGGTTGTTGCTGAAGCAAAAAGTGGTTCATTGCAATGCACAGAATTCCAGATTCAACAGGTATTTCACTAAATGAATTGTCCTGTTCTGCACAATACATAGACATTATCCCTTTAATAGTTTTGGCCTTTAAGCTGGCACAGTAGCCCACACATTCTCAAACTGTACCACCAGACAGCCTGATGCTTTCTTTGGCAGAACATTTAAGCAGAGAATACATGACAGGTTAAAATGATGAATTCACCCAGAGAATTATCCCTGTCTCCTAAAAGACAGCTGCACTTGTTACAAGCCTAGTCACTGCAATTATATCTTCTAGTAATTGAAGTTATCATACCATGATAAAATCACAGGATGGTTTGGGCTGGAAAAAAGCCTTACATATAGTCTGGTTCCAACCCCCCTGCCACAGGTAGGGATGCCTTGCACTAGATTATGTTGATGCTTAAAGTACCATGAATTTATGGAAATTATGCACTGCCCTGACATGGCACTGCCTCTGCTGCCTCAGAGACAGGACCAGTAGGGACCAGTGTACCCCCATGCTCTCAGCAGTTTCCATTTGCTTTTCCCCATGTGTATTCCTCACACAATTCACTACTTAAATGGCTCTGATGTTCCTCCAACCACCTCCCTCCCCACATCCCATCAGAGGACCAATCGTCACCAAGGCAAAAGAACCAGGCTGGGTTTTTTCTTTGATGGATTTTTGGAAAATGGGCAGACAGTTTTGAGCACAAATGTTATTAATTGCAGTTGCCAAGTCACAAGGCATTTTCCTGATCTTCTTGCTCCTCTTAACTCTTCTGTCTGATACAGAGATTTAGGTGCAGCTACTTCGTAAATGCTGCATTCCCTAGAGACAAATTGCTCACTGTCACGTTTGCCAGCTGACTTTGTGTCTTGTGTTTCCAGCATCCTCCTCCTATTTCTGGAAAATTTCTTTTCATCATCCATGTGCCCGAGAAACCGGTGTGGTTCTGGTGCATCCAGTCCTAGCATCAGACAGAGGAGTTTCAGGAAGATTCATTGGCCTTTTTGGGCCACACATGATGTTTTTTATGAGCAGACATAACTGCACCGATCAGAGGCAGATGGGAGCCAGGAGACCACAAGCACTGTGCAAACCCCACGGACATTTATGTCATGGATCCTGAAGTCCAGCACTCTCTTTAACCTCATATTCCACTTCCTTATAAGCACAACCTGCCAGCCATGTTCCACCAGGCAATGTTTTTGCAGCGGGACCTCTGAGGCATTGATAACATCATTAAGATATCTCAAAAAAGCAGCCAGGCTTTGCATCTTCACATCTGGAAGCTCTAGATTTGTGCCTGAAAGTCTCCTGATGTCTCCCAGAAATGCAGGCTTGCTGTCTCCCCTTTCTGTTTTCCAAATTTGACTTTCAAATGAGCAGAGCAGTAGGAATTTTATTTTTTGCTGGGTATAAGTATGTCCAGTTCAGCACTTTGTAATTAGTTAGCTGATTTCACAGAACACTGCATGTGGTGTGCAGCAAGTGATTGCAAAATGAGTTATAAATGAATGCATAAAAAATGTGGAGCTTTGGTCCATGATGAATTTCCAAACAAAAGCCTTGGATGCTGAATGTTATTTTGATTTTTAACACCTGTAAGAAATTGAGATTTATTTCTCCACCACACTCCTGGCCTGAAGATTTATTTTGCTCATATTACAATCAGGATTATCTGAGGTTTAAGGTTTAACTTCTGGTTAAGCTTCCAGATGCAATTATTGTTTTAAGATGGGTGGTTGTACCTATTCCAGTGATACTGTGCTGCTTCAGCAGATTTTTAATTCTAATGCATACATTTATTTTGTAGCTTGTCTTGGCCTTACAGGAAACATCTTCATTAATCTCTTGAAATCCCAGCAGCCTTCACCTTTATAGGGCTTTTACATTCCTTCTTATAGGAAAGAATTCCTGACAGGCTGTAAGGAGACTGATAATTTTATTTCTGATCTGGACATTTGGGTTGTGCAATTGTGCTGTAAGAGGCTCTTCCTTATTTTCCTATTTCTTTTTACCCAATTGGCTCAGTGAGCTTGAAGTAATTACTACATGTGACATCTGAATTTAGGACTCCCCTGGTACTCAGTAGAGAGTGAATTGATATCACTACAATAATACAGTAAAGTCTTTTGTTTGCAATATATTAAAACATGATTTTCATTTTAATATATTATTGTTCTCCTCTTGAATTCAAACTATTCCCAACAATTAGAGGAGAGCATTGTAAATTTGCTTCTGATTTATGGACCTTGAAATAATTTTCTCCAGTGGAAATTATCCTGTTGGTTGTATGGTCAGCACATGTTAAACACTTACTCTGTAAAAGCACTGCTAAGCTCATTAAACTCAGGAGAAAACCTCCAAGAATCTAAGATATGTCAAAGTAACAATGCTAATTTTAAATAAATGAAGGGTTCATTCTGTTTTAAAATGAGTAACTTAAAAATATCTGCAGGTGGATGAGAGGTTGGATATGCCTTGGTTGTGTGCTCTGGGAGCCCAGAACCCCATTCTATGATTCCATTTTAATTACTGCATTTATTTTAAGTAGGGACTTTCTTCTCCATACCTGGGAATTCTTTTACTATTTAACAAAGGAGTATCTTTGCTTTTCTTCAATTTTATTTTAAAATGTTCTTTGGATTTGTTAACTGTTGATTGCTTATCTTGGAAAACAAGCTTCAAAAAAATATGCAAAGCAAAATGGTTTTGTGCAACCCTTTAGAGTGAGGATACCAACAGAGTGACCTGTAGTCTTTGATTAATAGACACAGTTTGCTATTTATTGACTTGTAGATTTAATTGATAGTGCTGTAGGAATTCCAGGAGTGACTGAAGATTTAAATTCCTCAAAAAATATGTTGCCAAGTCATCCTGCCTCAAATCTACAAGAATGTTTTTGTTTATTCAGCCTTTAGAGTGCTCCATCCACATATTTCTAAGTAGAGCTGATCTGGGTTTTTGCTGAGGGAAAAGGTTCTCTCCAGACCTTGATCAGGGCCAAACCACACAAGTTTGTGTGTAGATGGATGTAGAGGAGGGAAATTGCAATCTTCTGAAGCAAGGAAGGAACACTGATACTGCTTGTTTCAGGTGGAGTGTGAACGTGCCTCCTGAGTGTCTGTACAAAGAGGAGAGCTGGCATTTTAATCTAAGAGGTTCATTCCATGGTTAAAGGGATTGTACTGGAGCATCCAGTTCAGTAAAACTGAAGGCAACATGGCTTCAGTTGTGTTGAACATGAAGTTCTGTGATTTGTTTTCCAACCTGAAAAAGGCCCAGAAGGTGTTCTGTATAAATTTCAGCAGAATTGTAGCACAATGTTCATACCTGGATCACCTCTAGTAGGAACAAAGGAATCAGCTTGTAGAACTTGTGGAGATGGACTTGTTGGCAGCACTAGTGTCACCTCCCTCTCATCCAGGCACTAATGCAGGCCTCAGCATCAGTGGCTGTGATTTGTGCCTCCTGTGCTGCTTTGCTTGCTGATTTCTGCAGTCCCACGTGCACACTCAGTTCCTTGAAGTGACTTTTCTTCTAATTTTTTACCCCAGCTCTTCTCTCTCTACTTCATCCCTTGTCCTTTGTTTTGTCAACCTACCAAGACCTCTCTACCAAGAGATTGACAATCCCTAAACAGCAGATCATAAAATAACAGCAGAAATTGCAGAATAGAACTTTCTAATATAAAGTGCCTTTACTTGTTCTGATTTTGAGCTGTGTCTTGTGGGAAAGATTGTACTTGCATTTGTGTTTTTTCAGTTATTCCTTTTCCTGTCTTTGAAGAGTTGCCTGCTCTTCTCATCATTCCAACAGTGCTTTTCTCCCTGTTTCTCCCTGTAAATTGCACTGCTTTCTCAAAGTGCTGTGGTATTTCTGCACTGTAATGAGGTGGAGTGGGACACTTTATAACAAAAGACAAAGTTGTGTTGGGTTTTCTTAGCCAGGCTTGGTTTCATGATTGGTGAAAGAAACAAATTTGAAACCAGGATGTATCTAGGTGGGTCTAGAATTCAACAGCTGTTGAACAGGCAGGAATTTCTGCAAGAATAGAAGAAGGCAGTTTATATTTCACATTTCTTTTGAAAATGGCAAAAAGTCCAAACCAGCTAAACAAGTTCCCTAAAAAAATTTCTGATATTTACAAAAATCCTAAGACATCGAGTTGCAAAATTAAGCACTTGGTTTAGGAAGTGCCAGTCATAAGATTTTCTGGCCAATCTCAATACCTCTGAGTTACAATTCTGTTCTGCAAGAATTCTGGCCCATGTCTCATTTGCATGTGAAACACTGCAAAGAAGTTCCACATCTCACTTATATGTGCAAAAGAAGAGCATTTTGCAAATTAAGTGTGCATCTCACATTGGTTGAAGAAAACTCTGCAGATGTGGGGTTTTAAACCTTGCCTGCAGTTTATTAAAAGTCTCCTGCAGAAGAGAGAATTTATTCCCCATCCCAGCTGAGCAGCTTTGCCTTGGGTTGCACAGAGGGATCTTCAGCAAACTCATATTAACGCTTTCAAAAGTCTTTTTGCTGAATTGATGCCCTGACAAACGTTGTCTACAGAATCCCAGGGTGGCTCAGGCTGGAAGGGGCATCTGGTGCCACCTCCCTGCTCAAGCAGGGCTATCCCAGGGCGCAGGGCACAGGAGTGTGTCCAGATGGCTCTGGAATATCCTCAGGTAGAAGACTCCAGACCTCTCTGGTCTCTGCTCAGGGCTGGACAGAATCTGTGCCTCCTGTGCAGGGGGAATTACTGGGCTCAGTGCCTGCCCATGGCTCTGGTGCCACTGCTGGGCCCCAGAGCAGAGCCTGAGCCCTGCTCAGAGCCCTCCCTGCACACAGGGACAGCCAGGGACAGAGGGGACACTCAAGACTGATATCCCTTTTGAGTACAATATCCCCCCTACCATCGCAGGGCTTCCTCGACCGAGCTGTGATACTGGACCAGACCTGGGTCATCAACATCCAGGGACATCCTGAGGACTCCTGAGCTGGTTGCTGACTGTGTTTGACTCTGTGTAGTTTGTCCAAGCTGAAATCCTGATCTCTCGTAGCTGAAGCAGCTCTGTAACATTCTACACTGGTTTACTGGCGCCTGCTTCAATTTGGAACTGTGCCCATCTGTATCAAGTCCCCAGAACTTTTTGTTCAAACTGGCAGGGGTTTTGCCTTTTTTAACCATTAATCACTAAGTTGTGCAAAGTGGAGAGTGGGAGACAGGGCATTGTATAGCCCCAGACATAATAAATAGTTTACCAAGGATATTGCATGAAGTCACATGGAGAATTCTTTAGTTATTTATCTTTACTACGCACCAGCTGAGAGCAGACTGGAGTGCATTTGCTGACAAGATTTGTGTGCCATCAGGAAAACATTTTATAGACCTACCACAATAGTCCAGATATTATGCTAAGAATAATAATGACAGCACTAACATAGTACCTGAGGAACTCCTAGCCAGAGGATGCTTTTAGGTGCACAGATGGAAAAGATAACAAATTTGCCCCATCAGGAAAAATTTGAAAGCCAATTAAAATATTTTTCCTTTGCAGAGACTGTGATTTGGCAGCTGATTTTGTAAGTGTTCTTTAACTCAAACAAAACTGTTTTTCATTAAAAAACCCTTATTCTTTTGCTCTTGCAAGACAAGCCTGTCTTGCGTAAGACAAGCCTGAGACAGACATTTTATTGCTAGAGTCTGTTTAAATTTATCTTATGACTAATTAGGCTTTGATTAAATAATAAAATATTAAGTGTCTGTAGGTTGAGTCCAAAAACGACTTTTCCTTTTTGCAAAAGATGATTTTTGAGTTTGCATGACTCAATATTTCAGTGCTCTTTAGTCTAAGGAACTCCTGGTACTGTAAGTAGTTACAAATGGCACTTACAATTTGTGGTTACTCATAGTGTGTAGCAATTTGTGGTTACTTACAGAAGAAAACCTCCATATAATTTACCCTATTGATATGCTATCTTTATAAAAAATTACCATGGTTTGATTAGCTTGTAAAAAACAGCAAATCTTTTCTCTCAGGGTGGGAGCTGGGAACTCCATGTCTCCAGGACTGTGAAGAATTTGAAATGTCTCTTGCTCTGAGCATCTACCATAAAATCTCCTGACTAAGCCCCTAATTCAGTGTTTATTGCCATTTATAGTCTGCTTGCAGTTGACATAAGCTGAAGGATGTCTATTCCAGTTTCCTACTGTTTTCATAAAGAAGGAAAGGGATGTAAACAACACAAATAAATATTTATTTCTTCCACCCCTCCCCTGCCCTCACTGAAATAAAATTGAAGTGTCCCTAATGGAGGAGCTGGTCTCAAGGTCAGTACAGCATTTGTGGTAATGCTGGACTTCTATTATTTCTGCATCTTTTATTAACACTCTGATTTATTTTTCTGACTTTCTCATGGGACTAATGTTGTGCCAGTAGTAAGGCTATACATGACCCATTCAAATGCAGTTTTTTTTCCAGCTCCGTCCACTGCTGGTATCCATTTGCAGTGGGTTTGCAGATGCACTTCTCTCCTAAAAGCTCAGCCATGCAGATAAAAGATCTCTGCCCCTAAACTTGCAACTGTGAAAATGTGAATTTATTCCCTTACATTGAAAGAACAATTAAAAAATTTAGATGCACAATCCGAATTTTTCTTCCTCCATTCTCTGGAGTTTATTTACCAGAAAGGAAAGCAAAGTAAACACAAATGCATGCTGAAAGGCCTTCTACATTACTGACTCATACTCTGAACAACAGTACAGAAAATATGGCATGATATGGTTTCATGCCTATGTAACAGCAGATTTTATGGCATTTTGTTGAGTCCACAAGACACATTTGTCCATCTTCCAGCTCTGATCTGGCTTCTGATCTTCTTGAAATTCAAGCTTCTTCTTGTCACGATAACTTCCCACCAGCCAAACCATGTCTTTTAATGCATTTATGCAAGCACACATTCTTCAGATTCTGTTTCTGGTTAATCTCTTTCATTCCTTGTCTTGCAGAGGCTGTCTGGAGAGACAGGATTATGGCCTTGGATTTGGAACATATTGATACGTGATGCAGAACAGAAATCCATTAACTCAAAATGCAGAACAGCAGAACATATGGAAACATGATGCAGAGCAGAACTCATTGCTCCTTAATGGATATGGCTTTTCAGTACTCACAAGGGGCAGAAATAAGAATAAATATCTACTTCAGGAAGAAAAAAGTATTATGACTCTTAATATCAGCAGGAATATATGATTTTTACAGATCTGCTTGCCAGAGCACAAGTGCAGCTCTTGTTACATGTTAGAGTTGCACTCACATGGAATCTATAGGCTAAGGTGGGATGGTCTAAAGAATAGGATAACAATAACTGAGTTTGCTTATCTCATTATGCACTTTTGTAATGTCAAATAATCTTTATTCTGTTGAGTTTCCCAGAGGACCTATTAAAAGCATGATGATGATGATCATGCAGAAATTGCAAAATTCGTATTTCAGAGGTGGTTTTCCTGGAAGTGTTTCCTTCCAGGCAGCAGGTTGGTCTGCGTGATATTGGGATTTTTCTTGATCTGCAGAATATTGCTCCTCAAAAGATAGAGGCTATTTTGGTCTGTGTATGGGAAGTTTCACTTGCTGGCTTGTTGAAGGCAAGGGACATTGCATTTTAAGTGTATGTTTCCTGCATTCTCTGGCTTTTGCAAATCCCAGGATCAGAGAATGGGTCAGGTGGGAAAAGACTTTTGAAAGGCATCAGCCTCCCTGCTGAAGGAGTCTGCCCTTACTGACTGCTGACTTCCACTAATGATGCTCTTAAACCTTGTGCCGGCATTTGCAGGAATATTTAACACATGTGAAGGTGTGCAGCTTTTCATCAAGGGCATTAATTTTTCCTCAGTATCACTGAATAAGGAAAATGGGGTGTGGGATGTGCTGAGTGTCATTTTGCTGACTGTCCCCTACAGTTTGAAGGCCCACAAAAAATGTGACATCATCTTACTCCTCATTGCTCAGCATCTGAAATCTCTTGATATGACCAGCATTTTTGTAGGCTTGGTTTACTTGTTGGAGTCATCCCTTGAAGGTGAGGAGTTCGCAATGTGATGTGTACTGAGGCATCACTGTGCAAAATTCATGCAATCTCACTTTTCCCCTGTTTTCAGCCTGACTTGATAATGGAGACAGGGAAGGGTCTGGTCAGTGCAGGTCTGTTGCCTCCAAAGTCCCTCAGAAAAGGCAGGCTGAACTCTCCTGGTGAAGAAGGCTCCTGTGAAAGCTGATTGTTTTATGGGGGGCATATCAAAGTGCTAAGGAAGGGCAAACAAAGCTGAGTCAAGAAAGTGGAGGGAGAAGGAGCAGTCCTGAAAGCAAAACTTTGGCCTTGCAAAAGTATGAAAGTTGACAATAGGGAGAAAAACCTTTCAGGTGTGAGGAGCTGAGTGGCTCTAAATGGCTGAGTTCATAAGAGAGAGGTCTGGGAGAGGCAGCAAACATAGAAGAAAAGCAGGGAGCAGACAAGAGTATAAAAAAATGAAGGAAAAAGGGTGACGTCAATGGGAGGAGAATTGGGTCCGTGGCAGGAACTACAGTAGTAAAATGCATTTGACTTATTACCTGTATCTCTGCTTGCCAGTGGCCCTTTGGACACTGCATGCAAATGAAGACAAAACAACAAAAGAGATTAAAATGTCTCCGATTCCAGCAGATTTAGGAAAGACATACAGTGAAAAATCAAAGTATGCAGTGGTGCAAACTGTGTCATCACACTGTTTATGGCAGGCCATTCCACGCTCCCATGTAACCACTGCCTGCCTAGGGTTTTTCTAGCATACAAATCAGCACAAAAGGTGGATATTGATAAAAGAGAATATTTTTAGGCTTGCGAATCACCCAGATTCAGTCGGATTCTTGGCCCCAGCCATGTGCTGCTGAACAGTGTCAGATGCTCACACATACACAAATTGACATTTACAAGGCATGCTGTGCCTAGTGCCAAGTTCAGAAATAAATTGCCTCTTTTCATAGGTTCACCAGAGCCTCCTTAGTACACTAGAGCCTCCTAAGATTCATTCATTGTTTGCTACTGGAGGGACTGGAATGCTCCTGGGCAGAGAATTCAAATGCATTCAGGGTAGCATAAGGGAAACTGCATTAAATGAAGTGCAATAACTGCAAAGCTGCAGTTTCATGGGGTAATGTTTTGAATGTGCTACATGTGGAGGATTAGGTTTGACTGTAATTAACAGCAGTGTGGGCTGCATAATTTACTTCACGTGAATGCTACTGGAAACCAACTAAAATAAATACCAGCAGCACTTACCTGAGGAGTGTTGAGGAGGCTGGGTCTGACCCCTGAGGCTTTGCTTGTAAAGAATTCAGCCCTGAAAGGATTTCCCTCAGCTGCACAGAGCTGCTGACTGCTGGTGGATCTCTCCAAGAACACAAAGTATTTTGGTACTGGAGGAAACTGGAGATCATCTTCGCTAGTCCAGGCCAAATGTGATATTAAGTTCTGTGAGTCCACCTGAGGAAAAATCCGTGCACATTCATAGGACAAGAAAGAGGAGAACCTCACCTGTTTGGATGAGCCATTGATCAAAAATCCAATGTTCTGTCACTTGGCTGTCTGATAAAGCTCATGGTAGCTCAAAAGAAGCATAAAATTCACTTGGGCAGTGCTGCACACCAGTATGAGGCACAGCAGCTCTAAGCTTACATCTTACTGGCAGCAAAGCCTCGTCTAAGCCCCTTCCTGAAGCCCTGAGATCCAGCAAAGCCCACATCTACCAGCTTTTGTCCTATTCCTTGGGCTGTTTTGCCTCCTGGAGAAGGTGCAGGCCCTGCCTTTGCTGATGAGTTCTCAACAGCATTGTCTTTCTGCAGATAATTATAGAATGGGTTTGGACAGCTAAAGAATGATGATCTCTACTACATGCTGCTATAACATCTAAGAAGGGAGCCCAAGAAGACAAAGCTTTACCACAGACTCCCCTAATGAGGCAAGATGGTGCCTGTGGTGGGAGGTTCTGTTCCCTGACACAGTAACTGAGAACACTGCAGGAGGAAGAAGGTCAGAGGCCAAATTTGTAGTCATCTTTCTGAAAAAGAGCTGCAAATACATGACTGCTGGCTTGTCTGGTTCTTCAGACCTGGGGTGGGCCTTGAGCTGTGTCGGTGCCACCAGCAGTTATCCCTTGGTTGTGATGGTCTCTCCTGCCTGAGGGGAGGTTTCTAGGGAAAAATATGATCCTCTTTTGGGCTGGTTCATACATATGGGAGAAATCAGACAAGATTTAGGACACACAAGCCCCTTTAGGTGAGAAGGGTTTCAGCTTTGTGCCTGTTTATTCCTGTTTTGTCAGTGGGTCTAATGTAAGGTGTCTCACCCTGAAAACCTTGCTGTGCTTGCATCTGTAGTTCCCAGCAGCTTCAGTAATGCTTCCAGGAGTATTTTTCCTGTTTATAATTGACCTATGCAGCTTCAAGCCCTGGTATGAAGTGCTGTGAGCATGACCTTATCTTGGCTTTAGCAGTGCCAGGGCTGCCAGCTGTCACTGGGGTGGCTGCACTGGGTTTTAAGAAAGTTCAGAGATCTCCAAACACTGCCCTCTACCTTGCAATAGTGATAGGTGAATCTCTCAGTCTTTAGATGAGAACGAATGATTGTGCTTTAAGAGCTTGTTATAAAGACAAGTGGGAAAAGAACAATTGAATGAGTTGCTGTTCTTTCTTATTCATGGTTGTAGCAAAAGAAGTGCTTTGGGAACAGAAGGCAGAGTTGGGAGAGCTCATGCAGGTATGGTACCCCCTCACTCACACATCTCTGCTTTAAATACTCTGCTTTTAAATATTTGCCCCCTTTTGGCACCAGAATTTTGAATTGTCTTGTGAGAAAAAGAAGGGAATATGCTGAGGGACATGTTCCACCCCCTCTGCCTTTCCTATGCGAAGACTGGAGGTTTTATAGGCAGAGTTTGTTCAAAATGCAAAGAAGCTGAGAAATGGCTTGGGAGCAGAGTTGGGAAGGATGGGAATAACCTGGGAATCAGAGATGTGAACACCAAGTCCTGCCTATGGGTGGGTGCCTTAGCAACTGTAGCCAAATACCTCCCAGCCCATTTTTATCAGAATTTTTTTTTCTTTATGTGAAAATTTCTTTATGAAGAAATTTTCTTTATGTGCTTTGGGATAGACACAAAACTACAATTTGGGATGAATGTCAGGTGTTGATGAAGAGCAGATCCCAGCTGGGACAGCAAGGACATTTCATCCAAGCTGTGTTGGAGGTGCAGGAGTGGAGCTGTGTGGGAGACTCTTGGCTGAGTTTATTGCTCCAGGCCAGCTCGAGCTGCTGATTCCCTGTAACTTCAGCCAGAGTAATTTGATGTGCTTGGGCATGTGGCTCCAGTCTGCCCTCAGAAACACCTCTCATAGCATGGTGACCTTAATTCCTCCCTTTCTATTCTCTCATGTTAAAAATAAGGACAGAAATCCAGCTTTTATTGGCAGAGTGTTTTGTTTGTGACACTTGTCCTTGGGGGACATCCACACTGAGCTCCCAGTGCCTACGTGTGGGAAGCCTGAGCAGGAATATTTGCCCAGGATTGCAAGGTTTTGCAAGGATTATTGGGACATTTGCTCCTTATTCTGGGTCAGCCTAAGTGTTCTGTGTTAGGAGATAGGTCTTGCTCCTCCTTCATCCTCCACAGAGAGAGGGAGAGATGATGACTTTGGATACTTCCCAGCTTTAAGTGTGCTCTTGCTTTGAATTGTTCTTTAGAACCATGCACAGCATTTATGGCATTAGCAACTGTGACCTGCTCATAAGAGGAGCCCCAGTTTTTCTCTGTTTCTGTAAGAATTCATACTGCAGGTGCAGGAGACATTCAGTGCCCTTAGGCACAGGATGTTACTCTTGGGGTGTCTGTGCAGGGCCAAGAGTTGGACTCAGCGATCTTTCATGGTCCCTTCCAAATGAGGGTATTCTGTGATTCTACAATTCCAAATTTCCTGGCTGCAACCAATGACATGGTGAGGAGTCACACGCTGTTCTGCTGAACAAAAAGTGCATAACTTTACCATGCTCTAACCAAGTACAAGTTAATTCCCCTAAGATGCATGTTCAGATGTTCTGCACAAACCACAAGATGTCAGTCTGGCTACATGAAAATTCAAGCAGAGTCCTGTCCAGGTTCATGCAGTATTTCAAACTCTAATACCTCTGGTAACACAATCTCTTCATATACCACTACAATTTGTCCTGCCATATAGCCATAAATCTTTGTTTTCTTTGCAGAGAATCTTTCACATAGGGCAAAATATTTAAGATAAACAATGATGTCAGGGAATGTAATTTACCTCTTGTTAAAAATAGGTTTTAATACTGAAGTGTCCTTGATCTTTGTGTTCTGGCTCTGGTTTTGCTGTGCTAACACTTGCAAGGACACACACTGGCAGGTGGGATTAGTTGTACTCTTACAAACCATTTCCTTGAACCACTTTGTGCAGAAAGCATACTTCAGGTATTAAACAAGTCACAGGTCACTTTCTCTCCATGTTTCCCTATTTGACTGATCCCTGTGCTACAGTTTAAATCTCTACATGCATTTCCTCAGACTGTTGCTCTTTAATTGCCAGATTGTTAATCTGGCAATTAAATGGAACAAGTCTAGGGGAGGCCATAAAGATGATCCAAGGGCTGAAGCATCTCTCTAATGAAGATCTGAGACAGAGTTGGGGCTGTTGGTCCTGGAGAAGAGAAGGCTCCAGGGAGAGCTCAGAGCCCCTTCCACTGCCTAAAGGGGCTCCAGGAGAGTTGGAGTGGGACTTGGAACAAGGGCCTGGAGGAACAAGACAAGGGGGAATGGCTATAAATTTAAAGAGAGTAGGTTTAAGTTGACTATTAGGAAGAAATTGTTCCCTGTGAGAGTGGGGAGGCCCCAGCACAGGGTGCCCAGAGAAGCTGTGGTTGCCCCTGGATCCCTGGAAATGTCCAAGGCCAAGTTGGACATTGGGCTTGGAGAAACCTTGGATAGTGGAAGGTGTCCCATGGATGACAGAGGGTTGTAACTAAATTATCTCAAAGGTCCCATCCAACCCAAACTAATTTTTGTGTGTGTGTGAGTGTCATTGGTATCTGGGGAGCTGGAAGCACTCACTTCAGGGTGCCCAACTTCATCAGCTATAGGGCCAGATCCCAATTTTGAAATTCTTCTTGCTGATTTCCTCCATGTGACATTTTTCCTGGCCATGTGCCTGTGTAAGATCTGCCTCTGGCCCAACCCCTGCCTCTTAAGAGACTCCTGGGTCTGTTCCTAAGCGCTGTAACTTGACCAGACACTGGCAGAAGCCTTTGTCCCTTAAGGTAAAGCCATTCCTCCTCTGCATCATGGGGCTGTAGGAGGATGGCTGAAAGCAGAACCTGGCCTACGTGCTGCTAATGAGATAAAAATCCTTCAGAACATGACAATCACACTGAATATATTTCTTGTTATTGTGGATCTTTTCAGGCTCATTCTTTATTTCAGACCAAATCCTGTTTATGTTTATATTTATATTATTTCTCTGGTGATAGATGTTAAGGGATATATTAAATTCAATCCCAATTTTAATGGATTTTAATGGCTACAGTTGTAGATGTAGTTAAACAAATTGAAAACAATGTCATGTGTAGTTAAAATATCCCGCACAACTTCTAAAAGGGTCTTATTTCCCAGTGTATTGCAAATCTTCTGAGTTAATAAATATGTTTCATTTAGTATATGACATTCAATTTCAGTTGGAAAAGGCAGTTGAGTAGTGAGATAAAGCAGAAAATCTAAAAAAAAAGCTGGAGAAAGAACAAAGTCTGTCTGCCACTGAGCACTCCTAATGTTTACAGGGAGGATGCTGCTGCCAATGTCGATATGAGCCTGCTTGTAGAGAAATCCAAATACTGTCAGGCAGCTGCAGATGGCAGTGCAGGACTGTGGATGGAGAGATAGCAGCTCTCAGGAGCTGGGTCTGGTCCAGTTTTGTAGCTAAACTTACTCTTTGTTACTATGATGAAACCCTACCATAATCCAGGCTTGCTGCTGGTGTTGCTCACTCTATTGAGGGAATTGCAGGTGATTTTCCCTCATGGGACAGTTTTCCTTCCAAGCAAGTGTAACAAATGATAACAGCTGAAAAAAGTGATATACTTTAACACAGGATGTAAAAAGGAATTTAAATATTTTTCATTGGGGATACCACTGATACATACATTCATATTTCTGAATATTTTCTCTTATTTTCTGAGCAGGTAACAAGCTGTTGCTTTAACAGAGCATGTTGGGAGACTGAAAAGAAGACAGGGCAGGTATTTGCCCAGGCTTTGGCACACCTTTAGGTTTCCTCCTAAAAACCTACTGGCTTTGGGGCTCAGAAGACAAGTAACTTCTTATAAGAATGACTGAAAACAAATCTAGGCCTTGATCTTGCAGCCATGTGTTTTAGCACTCTGACTTCAGTCTGATCCTGCGTAGGATCAGTCACATGCAAAAAGTATTTGTGGAACTGATGCCCATGACGGAATATAAAAACCAGAAGGCCCTGCTTCCAAATCATAAAATAACATGCATAACTTTTTTGTTGCATAGGATAAATTAATGATAGAGTCGTAGTAAATTTGGTGTTTAAGAAGCCTGGATTTGTATTCCAGTTCTTTCACAGACTTCCTCCTGTGACCTTTGAGCAAGGCAGTGAGGTGTAACAGAAAGCAAAGCTCTTGGAGAGAGTCCCTGCAGCCTGGAATACTGATTATTTGGAATACTGAATAATTTTTTAAAATGGGACTGGCAATGGGAAATAAATTCCCTTTCTACCCAAGGATCTGTGTGTGCAACCTCTGATGTTTTGCTGCTGCAAGCCATGAAAGGCCTCCTAGCTGCCACATTAGACCCAAAGGTATAAAAAGCTGCAGAGAGAGCCCCACACAGCCTGTGAAAGGTTTTGTGCTCTGTGTGTGTCCCTCTCAGCCAGTGAAGTGACATCATTTGTGCCGGGTACTCTCCCTTTCCCAAAGTGCTTCCCGTGGGTGTTGGAAAGGTCATGAAGGCACCAGGCCCAGCCAAGCCTTTGATGGTCCCTCCACCTATGAGAAACCACAATTTGTGACTGTAACTGGTGCTTGAAGAAGCCTCACTTTTGTTGGACTGGGAGATTTTTGTGAAGTAAGAGCCAGGATCGTGTGGTTTGGAAGATTTACTTCAGAGATTAGCAGCAGATCAGTAGATTTCTCAACTGCCTCTAACAGCTACGAGTAGGAGGAACGACAGCCTGAGGTTGAGGAGAGTCAGGATTATATCCCCTGCTCTTCCACTTTCTCCTCTGTGACCCCAGGGCATGAGACTGGAGCCCTGGTGAAGTTGCAGGGACCAGGTCCTGGGAGAAGGATGGAAAGAAGAGAAAGTCCTTGCAGGGCCAGGTTCACTGCCGGTGTTACAGTGGCGGCTTCACTCCCAGACCTCAGAGGTGTTTCTTGGTGGACCTCTGCACACCTGAATTCCCTAGGCAGTCAAGTTCACTGTATTCTTAGGGTGGAAATAGGTTGAACTATATGCCTGTTTGCTTATTTTAATCTAAATCAGAAGCCAAGTTAGAGCTACACTTAGCACTGAGATAGCACTGAAGACTGTACAGTGGGTGGGTCATAAGTGTGCTTTTAAACTCACCCTGATCCCTATGTGAGATGATGGGAGAGCTGAAATGGTTGGTTAGACATGGTAAAAATTCAAATATTGACACAGACTACCACATCTGAACAAATGCCTGGATGTGAGCAGATCCAGACTTCAAGGCTGTGAGGGCAAAATTCTCTGTTTATCCACAGAACAGGTCCTGCAGTTGAACAACTCCTGGTGTCTCCTCTGTTATGTGCCATCACTTTGTCCTTTGGGGACCACTGGTGAGCAATACCTGACCAGGGCTTGGCATGTGGCCATTAATTCATGGCACACAGATTTCTAAACTGCTACTGGACTGGAAGTGTCTCAGGCTGGGTTGGATGGGGCTTGGAGCAACCTGGGGTAGTGGGTGGTGTCTCTGTCCATGGCAGGAGATTGGAACTAGATGGGCTTTATGGTCTCTTCCAAACCAACTCATTCTATTATTCAATGAAATGAGCACATTTTTGTTGTTTGGGTTTTTTGTTTGTTTGTTTGATTTGTTTAGGAAACAGCTCATGAAATTGTGATTGGCAAGATATTGGTGATCTTTATGTAGGTAGGAGTTTACAGTCAAAATATGCAGACAGATTTTGGAAAATAATCTTCTATATAAACCTTGTAGTACATGAAAGTAATAGGTGAACTACAAGCAGATCATCCAAGTGATAGAGTGCACCAAGAAAAATATTTGTCTGGACTGATTGCAGAGGCCTTTGATTTTCTGGAACTGTACAAACTTACTATAATTATCAACTGAAACTGGAAAGAAGCTATTAGTTGGTAAAAAGTGTTCTTCTCTCCCCTCTGCCTGTACAGGTTTCAAGTGAACAGTTTTCCAATTCCATCCATGACTTGGAAAATTTGTAATATTCTAAACTACACTTCATTAAACACCTCATGTAATTTCTGTAAGGGCACATTGTGTGTTTAAAAATGCCCTGTTCACTTTTCACAAAAGACTTTTCCTTTCTTGTGTAAGAAACTTGTTTAATTTTTAGTCCAAATTGTCACTGTAAACTTTTCTTGAGACTTTGATGGCCAAGAGCAACTGATCTTCCATCTCATTCTGATACTACAGCAGCTTTAAAGACAGCTTTTAAAAAATGGATTTTTTAAGACCTCTTTCAGCTGATTTGTTGAAGAAGCTGGGCTGATTTAACAAATTTTAGAAAAGAGCTATAAAATACCTGACCTGCTTGACCTGAGGCTGGTGGATATGAGCTACATGTGGAGTGTGGAGTCTGGCAGCTGAGAGGAAGAGACAGGCAGAGTTTGCTGGGAGCTTGTGTTAAAATTGTTCTGCTCAATCAAAACCATAATTCAAACAAGCGACCTGTTACATTAAGAACAGACAGCTCAGATCTTGATGTTTCCACTACCAATGCTGTTTTTACAGTGTATACTGAATTAAAAATAATGAAATGGCTTTCCAGTGGTGATAACTTTATTGAACTTACATCCTAAATCACTTTTAAATGAGAAAAAGTGATTGTGATTTTCTTTTGGGGTGCTCTGATATATTTATGATGATTAAAATATGATCTGAAGCAAATCACAAATT
The DNA here is from genome assembly GCA_013399455.1 of Anthoscopus minutus. Taxonomy (NCBI): domain Eukaryota; kingdom Metazoa; phylum Chordata; class Aves; order Passeriformes; family Paridae; genus Anthoscopus; species Anthoscopus minutus. The sequence goes on along the minus strand of VWYI01036642.1, from coordinate 108,113 downwards.
ATAATGCTCAGTCTGAGCTTTGTCATGGAGATTTGAAAAGGTCCTAAATATCAGCGTATTTTATGGCTCTAAGAAGCTTTTAGAGTCACATGACTGACTGGTGCCAATCAAGACACCTCAATTGGCCTGCTTGTGTTTTTACACTGATAATTTAATTATAATGTAGCAAAATTCACTGTTGAACTATTTTTTGTGAATTCCAGTAGTTGAAGAGCAATATATTTACTCCCACAATCACACAGCATTCCACAATATTAATTTCCTTTTTAAAGACTGGAGATATCCAGCTAATAGCATTAAACCATCCTCAGGCAATTAAAAGCAGCAACAATAAATTCTGCAAGTACATTATTGTGTTAGGGTGGAAAATGATCTGCTATTTATACAACTTAACTAACACAAATAACCAAATAACAGCTGCTGTCCTCTTTGGTTCAGGTCCTACAAACTTAGTTCTGAGTTCTTTTTGCCCTTTTCTGGCAGCTGCTTTGGATATTTGTAGTGCCTAATACTGTGAGCATCCACAGAGAGGCTCAGGCTGCTTTTGGAATGATAAATGTTAAAGGTGAAAAGTGGAATATATAACTCTACATGCTTTAGCTTTGAATTTCCTAGCTGTTCTGAGATATTCTGCATCTGAATCATCTTGTGAAATACTTGTTTTTGTTCAGAGGGTGTTTTTCAGTTGAGAGAACAAGAAATCTAATTTCATAATGACACTTGAACAGTGGATTAAAATTATCCAATGTTAACCAAGCTTGCTCTTGCTCCAGTCCTTTACCACTTTCTTATTAAATTTTGTAGAGGATTTAAAATAGATTTTTCAGTTCACAGTAAAAAGATTTCTCAGTTCACAGAAAAAAATGGAATCTTCAAGAATATCTTCCATTTGGAGCTGTAAATTCTAAGCATGTCTGAGAATTTTATGAAGAGAAATCAAGTAAAAATGATTAAGAAATCTGAGAGCCACTGCAGGGATGTGTCTCTATGCATGGAGGTGTCTCTCTACTTAATCTGTCTCTTTCTCTCCCCTCTGCCTCTCTCTATGTCACATTTTCTGTTAAATAAAATCCGTATTATTTACTTTGGCCTATGGTTTCATTTGCACCTTAATTTGGGCAGAGGCATCTTTTAATAATCAGATCCTACTAGATCTTGGCTTGGGGCTGCAGTCAATGCTGAGTTTGCAGTTGATTTACTGATTTAGTACAGTGAGAGTAGGTTTGTTTTTTATTTTCCTTTTTTTTTCCTAATTTTATATGTTACTTTTTAAGATAAATGGCCAGAAAAAATATTCCTGATAAGGCAGCAAGCATGAGACATTCAGTCATGCTGACTTTCAGCTTTTTTGGGATAAAAAAAAGACATTTGCTGACATCTTGCATTGCCATGTGACTGCTTTCAGTGCTTTCCATGACTTTTTTCCTGGAGCAGGTTTGTTTATAAGTGATGTATTTCCTAGCCAGGAATTTTAGCTGTGCTCTCCATCCCAGTCCAGAGGTGCATTGCAAGATTCCGTCAGAGCAGTTCAAGCTCTCCGAGAGCTCCTTGGCTGGAGTGCAGTTCAGGCACATATGGAGAAGATATCAGCTGCAGAGATTGCACAGGCCCTCAAAATTTCCTTTTTTTCACTCAAGGCCTGTTTGAAAACACCCATCAATTTTGTTTTTAAATGTATTTATGGAAATGCTCTAAATCCTCTACACGTCGGTTCAGTTTGCTTCCCGAGGCCGCAGCAGATCATTTACGGGTTAGTTACACTCCTTGAGATTGAAAAACCCATAAAGAGTCACAGCAAGGCCTGGAAATCTAATTACTAGCTGCTTACAGCTTCCAAGGGTGAAACCTTGCTCTCAGGTCCTTACCACAAACTGCTGATTTTTAACAATAATTTATGTGGGTGTGGGGTTTTTTTTTTTTGGTCAAGAGCACACTTCGTCTGATCTGGACAATTTTAGCTAGGGGCTGATGCAGTCAAGTGCTTCTTTTTGTGGGGAATATTTGCAGCAGATCCAAGGACTGGACACCTAAGACATGAAAGCTGTGGTTTGATGGATTTTTTTTGCTCAGCATTTCAGTCACTTCCCGATATTGGAGCATGGTACCATCACTCATGGGCACAGCAGTGACCTGCATTTTCTGGTACAAAAGCAGCAGTGTATTTTTTAAGCTGACGATCATTTCTCTTCACTCAGAGTTCAGCCCCTGCCAAGATGAAGCATAGAAAGCTGTCATGCCATGCATTTAATAATTTAATAAGCTTTAATAATTTAATAAGCAGGAAATAAACTAGCAAAGCTTATCTATAACTGGCTCTCAGCAAAGAGCCAATATCAAGTTATAAAGTAAGGCAGCCTTTGAGCAGCCTTAAATTACTTTTCACACTTTACAATCAGTTGAAGAACTCTCAGGCAGATAGTGTGAAGATTTGAGCAGAAAAACCTGTCTCCATAATTGATCTCCCAGATATGTGTGATCAAATGACTCAGTGTTTTGTTTAGGGAGTCAACACTGTTTATGTAAAGACTTTTCACAGGCTTCATCCAGCATCATTGAATTGAAGGGTATCTTGGAATTTGAATTTAAAACAAGAACCAAGAGAAGACCTGATAAAAACATTATCATCTTTCTCCTTATTAAACTTCATTATTCCATCCAGAAAATATATTTTTTTTTCCATTAGAAGAAAATAGGCCCTTTCAAAATAATTATTTCCTAAACATGGTGGATTATGATGTTAGCACAGATAAGAAATAGGAAGCTGGATCTCTCTTTTAAGCTATTTGAAATCACTCGAATAGATTTTTATATTGAGCCAGGGAGAATTTGAGAGATAATGTAAGAAGCTTCTTGAACTTGCTACATATTTTGCATCCACTTGGGGAAAACCACTTTAATTCCAGTCCAAAGATGCTGAAAACTCCTCACTCAGCAGTGTTACCTGTTCCTTGTATGAAAAGAATTCATGCTCAATACTAATTTATCAATGGAACAAGATGAAGATTTATAAGTTAAATTATTCCCTTGGAAGGAGCCAGAGGTGACTCTGGGCACTACTTAAATATCACTCTGCCCCTGCTTCATAAAATCCAGTGACTTTAAAATGGTGGCCAGGCTTTTGACTGGCATTCTCCATATGGAAGAGATTCATGAGGGATGAAACAAAAGGGACATCTGTCTTTGAAACTGGTTTCCATCCTCCTGCATGCAGATCTAACCACAAGAAAGATTTCATCAAGAGAGAATTAAAACTAAGAAGAAATTGTCAACTCAATGACATTCAAAACCTGTGACTGCTCTTCAGGAAATCACAGAATTCCAGAATAAAGATAGACAAAAGTGATGGTAAATTTCAGCAAACTTAACAGGCAAATAATACATATGCCTTTAATTGTGTATAAATGTATTTGTATATGTAAATTTATTTTAGTCGCTCAGCTGAAGTCTATTTTTTATTGAGAACAGATTGAAAATCATTGCTTATTGCCATTAGTAGGTGTAATTGTGCAGAGATGCTTCCCCAAATGAGCAGAGAAACCACATAAGAAGCTGGCTTTGTGTTGCTAAACATTATTTTTCGCTTATCCCTGTTCTATCGCACCACCTTTTCACTGCTGTACTCCAAGTCAAAGGCCAGACCAGAAAGTTTGCCCCAAAAGCTAAACGGTGATTTTCTTGGTTTTGTGTTAAAGAAGAGTAAATAATCTTGAGTTTTTGAGGAAAAACCTGCAGTAAAAAGTAAGTAGGAGGCTTTTTCTCCTCCAGGATATGAGTTACTTGTCTTCACACAAATGAGAGTTATTTATGTGCAAGGATTTGGGAGGTTTGCATAATTAATAGATGCAATTAGACTCTATTATAGAGAATAAATGAAAAAACAAAATCAGGACACTGTATTCAATACACACAGGGAGTCCAGTTTAATATATTTAATATTTCTTATTCATCTTTTGGAGGCATCTCTAAAAATACTGTTTCTGAAGTGAAATGCAATTATAGGAGTAGAAATTAATGTTTATATTCACATGTGGAGAAACACAGCTCAAAATCTCTCTTATGTTAAAGATCACATGAAAATCAGAGCTGAATCTTAATCCATCCCAAAAGAAGATTTGGACAATATTTGTTTCTTGGCAGAGGCAATTACTAAAAGCCCCTAAATGGGTGACTTTTGGAGCACAGTGGCTTAATTATTCAATGTCAGGATTGTCAGACAACTGAGCCTCTGGAAGAGGATAGAAAAGACACTGTATTTCCTCTCATGTTCAAAGAAAAGAGACTCCTTTGAAGGCCAAGGGTAATCTTACCAATTGTAAGATGAATACAAAAGGACAAAATAATATTGTTCTTTTGCATTCAGCAATTTTTTGCAGGATGGTATCAGGAAAGGACTGAGCTGTGCCAAATCTGTGCTGAGAAACGTTTCTGGATCTAGAAATCATTAGAGGTGCACTACAAACATTTGAAAAAAGTCTGCAAGGTGCCCTCTGGATCTCACAGCTCATATTTACACTATTTCAGATATTTTTGGCCCCTGTTTGCACTGTGTAATGGAGTATAATGTCAGGATTGCATAAACTCCAGTGTTTTCCTTGGAATTGGTGAGAATTTCACGAGGCCTATGGATTTGCTTTAAATATACAAATATCTCTTCAGATGTGTGGCTGCAGGGAAATTCAGCCCTTAGTGGCTGAGCTCTTCTGCTTTGCAGCCTGTGAGAAATTCCAATCAGCTGAGAGCGTTTGTTTAAGGGTAGCACAACTTGGAATTTGAATTATACTATAGGGATGCTCAGTAGCTGGCCATATTTGAGCTATTTCTACTTCTGTTATGTCCTTAACACAACTCCAGTCAATTTTAGCGAAGACAATGTGCTCATGCCAGTCTGCTGAGAAAAAGAGAAATGGGAAGGAAAGAAAAAGGAAGGCAGAGCAAGAAATATGGAGAGTAAGAAGAAGAAGAAGAAGAAGGAAAAAGATAAAATGCCAATCCCTCCCCTCATCCACCAAGAAGGAAGGCCTAACAGAAGTGTTATTCACTGCTGAGCTGTAATACCTTATTTTAACTTCAGATCTGAAATCCTTTGACGTCAATGAACTTTCTTTGACTTTAATGTGCTCTGGCTCAAGCTTGTCATGTGGAACTCAGACTTGCTGTCTGTGAATTAACATGAATCCGTGGATTAGTTTTCCAGAACAAACAAATAACTTAACAAGGTAATTAGGCTGGTATTTCAACATTAGCCGGTTCCAATACCCAGATCCCCAAGCAGATATGTATGGTGATGGGTTTGAAGGGTGCAGGATGAAATAATTTCTCAGCAGTGTGCTTTCCAGGGGGGCTAGCAGAATTTAGGTTAATGGATAACATGTCTGCCTTTCACAGTATTTCCACCAGAAATATTGGAGTCTGAACAAAAAGCTTTCCCTATTCTGAAGAATGTGTGGCTGCAGTGATGTGCTTTTTTGCCTTTTTATGGGAATGCCTTTATAACTGAGTATATCAATGTCATTATAATGTGTACATGCAGCAGCTCACATTATATAAATATATAAAATGTAAACATATCTGCCTTATATATTTATAATAAATACAACCTTTTGTCCCAGAATAATGTTTTCTTGAGTTCTGCACACTTGATCTTATAGATTAAAATAAAATCTTCACTGAGAATTTTTGTTTTCAACACTTTTATCCACATGTTGGTTTTACTTTCAAGGAGCATTTTCTGACTCAGCAAAATCATTAAAATCTTTTTAAGATCCCACTGCCACTCAAGGAGGGATTTAATTTTAATATAGTTTATTTTATGGAAATGGTAGTGTTTGTGTGCATATAAAGAGGATAAAGAATTCTCTTGTTAACCTACTAGAATTAATTTTATATGGTTGATGTTCTGTATTATATTTAAATGTGGAACTACCTATTTTAAATAATTTGCTGATTTTGTATGATCTGTGTCCCAAATGTTGCCATTTCATGTGGCCAGATCATATTATACTGTGATTTCCAAATTGTACACACTTAAAGATTCTGCCAAAGTATGCAATTTAGCACACAGAAATTAATGGTTGAGGAAAAATATATGTAACAGTTAGCATATTTCATGTCATTTCTATGGATTTTATACTTGAATATTTTGGCAGAAGCAACTAGAGGGAGACCAAAATGACACCTATTGGGTAGGAATGAATTCCAAATTCTCTGTGTTGTTATTACATGTTATTTAAACTGAAATAGAGTGTGTTTAGATGGGATATTAGGAATAAATTCTTCCCTGCGAGGGTGGGGAGGCCCTGGCACAGGGTGCCCAGAGAAGCTGTGGCTGCCCCTGGATCCCTGGAAATGTCCAAGGCCAGGTTGGATTTTGGGCCTTGGACAGCCTGGGGTAGTGGAAGCTGTCCCTCCTCATGGCAGAGGTGAAATGAAATGAGCTTGTTTTGAGATTGTTCAGAGCCCATTCAAATAATACCCCTTTAAATTCCATCCCCATTATACCCATGCCAGTTTTTTTAGAGAGAGAACCAAAATACAGCAATATAGTCATATTTGGAGGCAAAAATCTGTATCAACTTCAGGTCAGAATCAGGATTTATCCACATGCTGGGAATCATTTATTCTTTTTCCTATCCCTCATTGTTGCACTCTGGTCAGAAAAACCATCCTGAAAGGCTGGAGACCGCTAAGGCTCTGCCATAAGCCACATTCCTCTTTCTATGCATGTATGCATTTGTGGCATATAATTAAAAAAATTATTACGATTTATTCAAACAGAAGCTAATCCATGTACCAGTGTAACAGGGAGCCATCAGGAAAAAAAAAAACAAGAAAAAAAGAAAGATAAAAGCTATGTTCTGAGGTTGAAAGGGGATAAGTGGTTGGTGTGTTTAAAACAAAGACTCATTTTCTCATTGCACACTCTTGCACAAGCGCCAGTGACCACAATTGAAAACTCCTTGCCAGGGTGATGCAGCAATGCTGATCTGAGCCTACTGTTCTGATGTTTTCTCCTTTTAGAGTTCAGTCATAGCTGCTCTGTTTCTGTGGCCTTTCTTCAGGGCAGCCTGACTCCTTGCTGAGCTCTGTGATCCAGTGTCACCATCATTGTCATGATGATCTCCTAAAATATTTATGGCCTGGCTCCAGTGCCCTTTGTGACACCATAAACAGGAACAACGTCTGGCTGCTGGACCCAGAAGCAGAACTAACTCCTGTTGTTTTTATTACAATTTCTAATATTTTTTCTTAATTTGCTTAGTCAGAAAAACCTAACTTATGCTCAGGCCCAATAGAGTTATATATGTATTTATGTATTTAAAAACCCCCTGTTTATATATGTCTGTGTCTGCAGTTATCCTTCAAGTTTCAATGTTGTGCTGGGTTTGGCTGGGGCAGAGTTAATTTATTTAAATGGGAAATGAGAAGAACCAAGTGTGATGTAGTGATGCAAGAAGAGAAGGAGACAGGGAAGCACCTGGCTTGTACAAGGGACATCTGTTTTTACTGGGTTTTACACAGTAGGGAGAGGCGGGAGGAATAATTTCACAGAGGAGGACAAAGAATTGACTGAGTTTTACTGGATATGTAGGAAGGAAAAAAAAAAGAAAGAACCCTAAAGCATGAACAATTTCTAAATATGAATACCTGAATTTTTTAATAGCTAAATAGCTAATTTTGAATAACTAAAGAAAATGTAAGGAGTTTTTCTTCTGTTGTTACAATGTGTCTGAAACATCTGGGGTTTTTTGTTGTTTTATCTTGCTCCAAATGAAGTGGGCTGTCTTTTAAATCATATATCTTTTTAATCTCAATTGCAAAAAAATAATTTCACATCAAATCAAAAATGGTGCTATTAAAAAAGCATTTTCCATTAAACATTTAATTAAACATTTTTGGATTTGTTGCCTTTAAAATGGGATGAAAATTAGAAGCCAAAGTATAGAGGGGGTCTTCGAGACTGTGATAGAAGGGGAGAAATTTGGAAAGATTTGTGGTATTTTGCCCAGCAATACAACACTATTGAACACTGCAGTGTTACTTGGATGCAGCTGAGTATGAGCTTGTCTTTGTGACAATAAGTACAATTCATACAGCACAAAATGTTTGCTCTTTATTCTCTCAGAGAGACAACAATAAAAACATCTTAGTGGAGAAACAATGGGAAATAAAAGACTAAATGGTTTCTTAAAGGGTCGTTGCAGAGCAACCTCCCACTTCCATGAGATCAGGCTTTGGCTCATGATGCTGCACTTCAACAGCTGAATTTAAAATAATGTGGAGACATGGAGAAAGGGCACAGATTTCTAGATTGGCATGGATTTCTCTGAAGTATCCTGGAAATGGGCAAGTTCTGGTTTCCTGTCCCAGCCCCACAGACTTTCAAACCTTTCTTTCTCTGCTTTTTGAATAATATAGACGATGAATAATAATTCATCGGGAGATAATAATTTGTATCCTTTCTCCTCTTGTCTCAGCTTTTCATTTGGGCAGTCACAGAGTCCCTCTGTTTCGATATTAACAGATTGTTTCTTTGTCTGTTCTTGTCTCTTTTGGTCTGCTTTAAAAATGTGTCTTCCAGAAAACAGAAGCATTTGCTTGCACATTGGCTGTGCTCTCCGTATTTTTTTTGTATTTTTATTTTGTGTTTTTTGTATTTTTTGTATTATTATTTTGTAATTTTTTGTGCTCTCTGTATTTTGTATATTATTGCTCATCCTTTACCCCTAAGTTGGCCTATTGGAGATGCAATCAACAAATCATAGTATCTCCAGTCATTTTTCTTGCAGAGTTAATCTGGAAAATAGTTCTTTCCAAACAGAATGTCTGGGACGTGCTACTGTATTATTTTGTCTCCCTTTTATCACCTTGATAAACAAATAATAGCAAGGGAAGGAACAGAGGGGTCTTGCAGCAAAATTAACTTAAAAATTAGCTGTAGTATTTTCTGCCGGGAAGACCAATTATAAGAGTGAATTTCTGCTGAATTAAGCTGAATTTCTCTGCAGGATAATTAAAATAATCAATAAAATATTGATTGAAAGTGCTTTTTTTATGTACTTTCCATACAGAACTACATTCAAAATTTGGAATAGATGCTGCTATTCCTCACCAGTACCTGTTAATTTAGCACAAATTGTCTCACTGAATCCATTTTAGTCACCAGTTCTAAAATTGCAAAAAAATAATAATTTATGAGAGCACTGACAGGAATCTGTGTTAGATGGAGTCAAGGAGGATAATAAAGACTGTATCTAAGGAAAAAAAAGGCCATTCTGGGAAAAATTGCCAGACTTGACTCATTCTAAGCACAAAAGGTTGGAAAAGATATGAAAATTCAAGCAGGCAAAACAAAGAGAGGAAATGACTTTGCAGGACAGTAGCCAGTGGATTATTTAGTTCTTTGTAGGGCTGAAATACAAAGCAGTTTTACTTATGGGACTTGGAAAAGACTGAGGCTTAATTTTCAGACATAACTACCTAAATCCATCAGATATACTTCAGGCTTTAATGTCCTTTATTTTTAAGCTTCCTGGGTTTTTTCCCCAGATATTTATAAATCTTTAGGTATTTAATCAAGACATATGATAGCACTGTGAAAAGTTATGTTCTGAATGATGTTTAGATGTTTATTTTCAAGTTCAGTTTGATATGTGTTAATGGGCTGAAGAAAGCCAATTTTTGCATATGAGAGACAAGTAGATACATAGAAAGCATGGCTGGATTTTTGAGGTTTTCTTTCCCCTGTATTTCAAAGTTAGTGACAATATCTTGACTATTAATGGGATGGAAAAGAAAATAAAAGAAAAAAAATTAAGAGTATTCTGGGACTCTTGAGTACCTCAAATAGAAATTCGGGAGAGAAAAAATAATATATAGTTTGAAGATCAGGTTCCTGAAAACAACCAAGATAGAAACACAGGCCTTGTGAAGGCCGTGACATTTTCTGGACCAGGGTAAGATTTGGTGTTCACCCTGGAGATAATTTAACGGTGAGGAAGGATTATCTGGTGTCTTCAGCTGGACACTTTAATGCAGATGCTCAGGGAGAAGGAACAAAACTGAGGTTATGCTCCCAGGTTATGCTCCAGATGGGAAAGTGCAAAAGAAATCAAGAAAGAGCAGTCAGGTCCCTGGCTTATAGTTTGGTTAGAATATTTTGCTGGCAGCTCTGGTGGCTTTTCTCTGCATCCAGCAGCCTCTTAGAGCTACAAAATTGCTCAGGACACTATTCAACATAATTTAGGCCCAGAGATACAGCCCCTCTGCTGCCTCCATGCCATGGGCAATGGGGAATGATGACTGATAGCATTATGAGGGTGTTTTTCTCATGCTGTACCTAAGTAATTTCAACTCCTCCCTTCAGGATTTTACCTTTATTCTGTGTGATTTTTAGCTGATTATGAATTAAAGGGCAAATATCTACCCATCCCTCAGAACCCCTGCTGTATTTTCCAAAACAGGGTCAGAGGATGTGACAGTTTCCTTTGTGCAAATCAAGGTTTATTGACCCTACAGGTTATCAATTAGGTGTTTTCAATGCAAATTACAGAAAAAGCCTTTAGAATTGTCACTTAGAAAAGTATGACTGTGAATTTACAAAAATACAGAAGTAGTTCAGAGATTCTCTGGTTCAGGACCATGTTAAAATCTAGAAATAGGTGATAAGAATTGAGTGAACTGAGAATGGCTATCCATAAACATATATATTTTTATTCTAACTTCACAACATAAATTGAAATATATATATATATTTCTGGAATTTTGGTGGGGGACAAATTTGATAAATTTATAAATACACAAATTTGCCAGGCACTGTATAAGCAGCAGGAGGAAGTAGTGGCTAAATTTAATAATAGGATCTCACAGGTAAGTACTTTGCAAATGCAAACTGTATCTGTCAATGCCAATTTAGCTTTCCTTCAGCTCTAGAAAAGTTTGCTAACAGGCTGCTGATTAATGTGATGTGCACGTAATTACTGAATGCCTCTTTCTAATCCTTGCAATAATTAACTAGAATACTGTTGACAAGGAGGGATTTGCAGCCAGAGTGTGATGGTTTGACTGAGCTTGGCATTAGGCTGTGGGAGTTAGAGAACACCTGAATTTTGTCCTGCTCTGTGAATTATTTGGTCTTAGGCTTAGCTGGCCTTTGGCTTATTCCCTAAAACTGAGTTGCCACATGACAAGCAGTGGCAGGCTGATCTCAGCAGAGGATTGCTGGGCAGCTCCTTCACGCTCTCTGTGCCTGGGGCTGTCGTCTCCTTCTTGCTGGGGTGGTTCCCACAGCAGAGGGCATCCTTTCTTCATTTACACCAGGCTACCAGTTTGTGAGCCCACCAGAAGGGACAGAGAACATCTGAAACCTCCCTGGGAATCTTGTTGCACGAGAGGTTCATTATACCCTTCAATAAAAGACATGCAGACCCGAAGGGCTCTTTTGTCCCTCTTTTGCTCCTTTGATTCCCAGGCACAATCCATAGGGATAAGCTGAGAGCACCATGATAGTTCCACAATCACTGCAATTTCCTGACACACTCACTTCTGGGACAGTTCATTATGGGAAAGCTGTGGCTTGGTTAGAAGTGGGACACAACATGGGCAAGAGACACCTCCTGGGCATTTTTTTTCCAGGTTCTGTCTGTTTGCTCGAAGAGCTCACTTCAACATCCACGATTTATGCAGGCATTGGATGAAAAGGAGGTGGATCAGCTCTCATATTGCTGTGTCACGGTTCCCAGTTCTCCAAGTTCCTCAGCTAAGACACAGTCCCTGGGTCAGTGGTGGCCCAGGGTGTCCCTCAGCTGCCTGCCCACAGCCTGACCTACAGCATGGATGCATTGACCCAGCCTCATCGCTCAGTCTAAGCCTGAGGATTCACCTCAGGTTAGGATCTAGTTCATCATTTTTGGAATTATTACTTCCCACATTTTTAACTCATTTTGATTCTAATTTTCCCTGAGGTCACCAGCTCTGTGTTGGCTTCTGGCTGCTCTCATTAATATCACAGAATCTGACACTACCTGTGGGTTCTATAGCTGCATGACAACTAAATTAATTCCATTTATCCATCATGAAAAAGCAATTTTTTCATAAAATGTTATGTTATGGGATAAAGCATGGGAAAAAACCCTATATTTGTACATATCATATCTTTTTTACTAATGTAAATAATGGAAATTAATTAAACAAATATGATTAAGTTCTTTATAAAGGATCACAATATTTGAACAAACTCTACTGGAAGAATAACATTTTACATTATTCAGTGTATATCCATTATACTGAAACATAAACCTAGAAAAAATATGTACAGGACACAAAGAAGCACTGTGACAACATATGGGATTGCTGATAGCTGATTAGTTGCTTTGCTATGACAATGAGGATATTAATACAAATTTTTGATATACAGGGTTATTCAGAGTTTTTTGCCAAAAGGTATCAGGAATGAGCAATGTGAGAAATTCATAATTCTACATGAAAAAGAGAAGTTTCATAAGAAATTTTTTGTCTGGATCATCTCATTGAATTTCTTACTCATTGACTCACCTATTGTAGTCATAATATTTAAGGTCTTGCATTACCCATGGCTCTCTTAGGGGCTGCTTTACTGGATTATTTCCTGAGGGATGTGGCAATCCAAAACAGGCAGTGAAGGGTGATTTTGTCTATAAAAAATCCACATCTCTTAAGTGTGCTATTTCTTTAAAATTTTCTCCTAAAGCTTTCAGGATGGGTTGGATTTAATATGCACCAGTCCCAAATGTCAACTCACCATCCTTGACTGAAAAAAAAAGGATGAGTTTGGAAAAAGCCAAATGTATGAGAGCATTAAATTTAATAACAGGATCTCACCTAAGTGAGGGTAAGTGAAATAGCACTGTGCTCTTTCTTGCTGGATAAATTACATGTATATATGTATTTTTTTTTACCTGCCTTTTTATTCATAAGCATTTTAGGGTCTTTTAAGGGATCATGGAGCTGGTGCAATGGTGGGCAGATTTCTGAGGCACCTTGCAGGCCGCCAGGTGGTCTTAAATGGGAACATGGAAACCTTCCTGGGAACAGAGGGCAGAGACTGATGCAAATGCTGATCTACTACCTGGAAGCAAAATGCTTGCAATGGAACAGGAAAAGCTGTGTATAATTCCTTTTAATTTCTATTCCATTTCCAATGGACGCTTTGAATTTCTTCTATTTAAAAACTTAAGTATTCCAGTCTTCTTAGCTATTTTGAATTTTAAAGTGTTTTGGTTTTCTTTGAGGAGCTCATTATAAAAGCAAGGTCTAAGTACATCCATCACAAGGTTATGGCTGAGTCCCTGTGCCATTATCTCACCCCCCTTCCCCTAAAGAAGTCGTCCAAAGAGAGACCTTTGAAGGTGCAGATGTCCTTTGAGATCCTGGCTTTTACCAGTGCTCTGTGGGTTGAAAATCTGCTTCTTGTATCTGAAGGAACGATCTGAAAAACGCTTGCTTGTGTTGCAGTGCTTTGAGCTGAGCCAATGGCCTTGTGCTGACATTTAGTGCCCTTTTAACACAATATTTTAACCTTGATTTCTATGGCACTGGCTGCAGAACCTCTGCAGCTGAAAACCGAAGGAGTTTCCTGGCTGTGAAGATAAACTCTGTGTATGGCACACAGTTTGGAAGTGGGAACACTCCAGTGGCAGATCTTGTTTGTTCAATCTGACTTTAATCCAGTCCCAGTGACTCAACAATTTCCCAACACTGTTACTTTTGCTTTGCAGAAATTTAACGGAATTTCTGTCTTGGCTGTGAGATGGGGATTTTCAGTGTCATTTTACAGGTGAGGAACTGAAGCACTGGAAGACCAGTTCAAGCATTTACAAAATCTACAGCCAGGATAAAACTGAATTTAATTATCCCAATCCAGTCCTTGAATTAAATTTTCCTTCTATGAGTTTGTCTGCTTAACAAGGAGAGTGTTGTATTGTTAATATCTTTTTGACTGAAGATAGATTTATTGTAATAACTGGCAGGTTTTGTTGTTTATGATTTCAACACTTTATGTCAAATATAAATGATACCTGCACAAATGTTCTGTCCAATACAGCAGACAGACCCAGATAAATATGTGTGGTCTCACCTGAGAAGCACAAGGGGCAGAATTCCCCTTCCCCTGCTGCCCAAGGGGCTTTCGGTGCAGCACAGAGGGGATTCTGAGCTGGGAGTTGTCCAGCTCTGATCCACCAGCACCCCCAAATCCTTCTCCCCAGGGCTGCTGTGGATCTGTTCATCCCCAGCCTGGGGATTGCTCCAATCCAGGTGCAGCATCTTTCACTTATTAAGACATCCTCCTCTGCTGACTGGGTCTTTGTCCCCATTTTACACACCTCTGGAGATAAAACATGAGCTGACAACACCTGCTTTATATGTTCAGTTTTGGGCACTGCTATCAGCAGCTTGTTTCATTTGGAAGCACAATTACACATAGTTTTCCATTTAATGGACTTACATGAATGTTTAACTGAAATTCCCTTTGAATTGGGATTCCTGTCCCCTCCAGTGCTACTGTTCAGGTCCCTGCCAAGGAACTGGACAGGGTTTCTTGCTTTTTAGTCCCCTTAGTTTCTGTGTCTGGAACTAATGGTCATGAATTTGTCCAACCACTATTTGACCCTGATGATAATAATTCAGTTTCCTGAGGCAGTAATTCCCAGAGGTTCACTATGTGCTGTGTAAAGCAGTTTTAAAAATCTATTTAAATATCTTACTAAATTTGTCAGGGGAATTCTAGTTTGTTGGATTTGATTAGTAATCTTTGGGTTTATTTCTGTGTGTCTCTCTGCCTGGTAAACTGGAACAACTCTTGAGGTGGAATGGAAGTTTTTGGTCTGATTGTTTAAATCTGAAAGGATCTAAAAGACAGTAACTTTTCTTCCTGAGCTATGTCTCAAATTATCTGCTGTTCATTTCAGTGCCTGATAAACATGGAAAGAACTAAAAATATTTTTAAAGAAGGATCTTTCTCTTTGTTGCTTCTGTGCATGATAATGAATATTGATTCTGAAATCATAGCAGGAAAAGGGATTTTTATCTGAAAATCATCCAGATCATCCAGACAGGTTGTGATGTGAACAAGTGAGAGGCTTGATTTCAATGCATTCAGTTGTGGCAAGAAAATAATTATATATATTTTTATATATATAAAATAATGATAAAATATAATAATGTAAATATATATATCAAATAATAATAAATATGTCTGTACAGAGAAAAAATCTCACATATTTTAAGTAAGTGTCTCAAAGCTATTTATGATTTTTCTTTTCCAGTGTCATAATTCACCCATGACCTACATATATGCTACCGGTAACTCTGGAAATGTGTTTTATGCTTCTTAGAGCTTTTTTACGTTTGGATGTTCAGGATGGCTATTTCTGGAATATATTTAAACTTACATTCTGTTTCTCATGGTTACCGAAGCTTGAAGCTAAAAATATTATTATCATTGTCTAGGAAAATAGTTAAGGTCGTTTAAAATTACTCACATGTAACAAATTTTTTGGCAAATAACCAAGATATTAGATTTTATTGGTTTTATTTTTGTTTGGGGGGGGTTTGTTCTTTTGCTATTTTTGTTTGGTTTTGGTCTTGTTTTGAGGGAGTATTTTGTTTTTTGGGGGAGTTTTGGGTTTTTTGTTTTCTTGTGGGTTTTTTGGTGGGGCTTGGGTTTTTTTAGGGTAGGGGGGTTTTCAGAGTTTTTTTGGTGGGGTTTTTTGGTTGTTTTTTTGGGTTTTTTGGTTTGTTTCTTTGTTTGTTTTGGGGGAAGTTGGGCTTTTGGGGGTTTCTTTTTGTCAAACTGAGGCTCAGTTGTGGAAGACAATTAAAAGAATTTTGACTTTCTACCAGAAATCATCTGAATTCACTGACTCTTGCAGGAATTTAAGTAGAAAAATGTAAGGAAGCCAAACATTTTATTTACACAGGTTAAATTTCAAAATAGACGACCTTTATTTTCATCTGTGCAGGCCACATTCTTCACTCAGCCTCATGTTTCTTAAAATAATTTGGGTTTTTGCCTTTGAGATTTTCAGGGCTGTAGCCCAGAAGCTGCGTTGTTTTTGCAAAGAAAACTGTGCAGTGAGTGCCCTGTGCAATGTCAGTCAAACTGATGCAGAGGTTGGATGCTGTGGCTCTTGGAGGGAGGCTGGAGGTGACCTGTTCCAAGGAACTCATAGCAGTACAGCCTCAGGAATGAAGAAATCATCCAGACTCTGAGTGTGGGTGAAATGTGAGGAATTGCTCTTTGGACCCCTTCCAGAACCCCAGTCAGTGCCACTGTAATTTGTAATTTGTGAGGGCTGTGGGTTCTAGAAGGGCAACACATCATGTGCAATGTGTGTTCTTTGTGTTTAAAGAATCTGGGGGATGCACAAGCATTTTCTGTGGATTAAATCAGTGTGATTTGGTTTCTGAAGAAATAAATTTTCCTGAACTCTTTGCTTTGCTCTTTGTCTTCTGTTAAAGGGAGTGAGCTTAATGTAGGTGCAGTAACCTGTTTGATAAATGTGTCAAACTACTATAAGAGTATGCAAGAAAAAACCCCAAAACCCTTCAGTGTCTAGGATCTTTGAGGTAATTAAGAGCATTTATGCGTGGGTAAATCAGATATAGACCCACATTTCTGCACGTGGGAGCTTAAATCCTGTGCTGTCACAGGCACTGTCTGTGGGTGTTTCAGAATATCCCCGTGGTGCACCAGTCCCTTTACAGAAAGGTTTGACAAGTGCATCCAGAAAAGTAGTGAAACACCTCCAACAACTTGAATTCTACTTTCTTTGCCTCTGGGTTTGAAGGGAGAGTATTTGGAATGTGACAGAAGCACGGTGTCAGTGGGAAGGTGGGAGGAAGCAGCTGGCAACACCACAGGGAGTTGCTTGAGGCTGTGGTTGTACCTGCTGAGGGGTATTTTCCCCTAAAATTTGCTCAGGAATGGGGCTTTCTGCTGCCTTGCGTTGAACATCATGAGAGGTTGGCTATAAACAGGCATGAGACAAGGTAAGCTGTTGACTGTCCCATTCTGTGTTAATCAGATTTTGTAGTCAAAGCAGCAGACAATGATTTTTGATGTTGCTAACATGGTAAATATAAATATTGCGTGGCTGTATCTAGAATGATGTTTTTCCACAGAGCAGCTGGAGCTCATGCTGAACACGTCATGTTTACAGAAGTTTCCAAGATTTATTATCCAAAAGACACAAAGAGCTTATGGAAAGGAAAATTGTGGCTAAGCATCCACCGGTAACAAAAATTACCCCCCTCTCTGTAGGATTAAGCAGAGTAGGAAGGGAAAACATACAAATCAAAAGAAATTTATCTAGTCTCAAAAAAATCTATTCAAATGGTTTCTTTTTGTGCATGTTTCCCATGAAATCATAGTATTGCCACACTGAAGACTCAGTAGCAAAGTGAAAGCGACTCATAGTTGCTTGAGAAGGAGGGGCTGTTCTGGTGTTCCAGAAAAACTCCCTGACAATACACATGATCTGATCTATTCCTTGGGAGGTGTATGCTATTGCAGTGTATAACAGTATAAATTAAAATGGAATGGAAGTAAACGAATGCTTCCGAGTGTCCACTGTAAACTTCTGCTGGCACAGCTTTGAACCATTCCCATGTTCCTGCCACTGGATGCTAGAGAGAAGAGCCCAGAACCTCCCTTTTCACTTCCCCACCTCAGGAACTTGGAGAGTTCTGCCTTTCTAATAGAGCCTGCTGTAGGATGGCTGCTTGACTCTGCAATTCTTTGTGTGCTGCTTAAACTCATTCAGAACTTCTTGCCAATGGAATCTGGTACACTGGGAACCATGCTGCTGATGGCATTATATTTACTTCCAGCTTCACCTCATGCCAGAGCAAACCACTGGCCAAATATCCTCATTCCCAGCAAAGAGCCAGTACGTTTTGTCATCCTCTTCCATCTGCACATCTCAGCTACAGCATGACTTCCCCAAAAAATTATTTCCTGCTGGCACTTCTCTGTGTTTCTCTGTTCTCCATCTCTCCTCCAGCCTGGCGATGCTTGAGAATACTTGTTCCAGCCCCATGGTAAAGGCAGCAAATTTTTTGAGGGCTAACAAATCAACATTCACATTTCTCCTATTGACAGAGAGTTTATATTATCCAGTTGTCCTGGGGGTGTTTCATTTCAGTATCAGACAATGTTTACCTGATACATGTAATTACTTTTCCTGCATGTAAAAGCAAGAACTAAATTTAAACCCAGGTTGTGTATCCATTTTCTGAAAGCTTTTTTTAATCAGCAGGTAATGAAACAACCTGTCATCAGCAAGCTGTGCTGCTGAAATTACATGAAAAGCAAAGCCACGAGTAAGTTTGTTTGTAGGCTTTCACCTAAGTTTGGAGTTGGTGATGATTTGTTGCTTTTTCTACAGTTTAACCTTGTTTGGTCTAGCTGGAGATGGGGCACTGGTGATGTCAGTATTTGCCAGGAGCTATACTTTTACAGGAAACAGTAATGGACATAATTCAAGCTTTTGACATGATTTCACACAGCACAGCAGGGTAATCCAGCACAAATTCATCATCATTCCATGCCCATTTTGGGTGATGTGCTCATAAAGTCACATATGTGGCCCATGTGTAGCTGAATGAAACTATTCAGTCTCTGCTTTGCCTGAAATGCTGGAATGCTGTGACAAATGTCTATTAAAATGCTTTGCTACTAATGTGGATTTAGAGACATTAAAACATCAACACTGTGTGGTACAACATAGCTAGAGGTCACAAGAAATCAGAAGGCACAGATTCAAGTATCATCATTTTCACAGTATTTTTCTGTTCTCTGTGCTTTTGTGTACCCTCCAAGAATTCTCATTGTCTTTGTTTTCTTCCATTTAGGGACTTCCTTGGCAAATGGCCAGCAGATGTATCCCTGTCCAAAAGAAAAAGTTTTTCTTATAATTCCCTCTTCTTGGTCTTTACACTGTTTGGCACATGTGAAGCTGATTTTTTGTCATGGGGTTTGTATTTTTGTGGATGTGTGTTTGGAATATTTTTTTTTGTTTTTGCGTCAGCTGAACTTCATTTATTGAGATCAATGGTCTTACCTTTTCAGACTGCTGGGTAATATCCTGTAACTTCTGTTTAGCAGGAGAAATCATTAGAGAGTCACAAGCCTAAAATCTATCATAGAATGGCTGACATTGGAAGGGACCTTAAATTGATCCAGTTCCAACATCCTGTCAATGGCAGGAATACCTTCCACTATCCCAGGTTGTTTCAAGCCCCACCCAACCTGACCTGGAACACTTCCAGCAATACAGCAGCCACAGCTTCTCTGGGCAACCTGTGCCAGGGCCTCCCCACCCTCACAGGGAAGAATTTCCTCCCAGTATTCGACTTAATGGTTCCCTTTTTCAGTTTGAAGACGCTGCCTCTTGTCCTGTCCCTCCAGGCTCCTGTAAATAGTGTTTATCCATCTCTCTTTACGTACTGGAAACCGTCTCTCTCTTCAGACAGAACAATCCCAAATCTCCCAGCCTTTCCTCCCAGCTGAGCTGCTCCATCCCTCCGATCATCCTGGTGCCTCCTCTGGACTCTCTACAGCAGCTCCACATCCTTCCTGTGCTGGGCCCCAGGGTTAGGACAGCTCTGCAGATGGGGTCTCACCTGAGCAAAGGAGCAGAGGGGCAGAATCTCCCCTTTCCTGCTGTCCATGGGGCTTGAGATGCAGCCCAGGGGGGTTTCAAGGCTCCCAGAGCTCATGGCTGGGCCCGGTCCACATGGCAAATAGCATCCCCTCCAATTCCAAAGACTTCTCTACTTCATACATTTCCTCTCTCTTTTTTTTTTTTTTTTTTTTTTTTACTCTGTGTATGACAGTGCTATAGGAAATGGCTTCCTGAAAATCAAACCATATTTTCTTATTTTACATAGCAAATGCACTGCCCTTGCATTAAAACTGAGCTGCTGCAGCTTTGTAAGGATGACCTTGCAACCAGAACATTTTGCTGACTGTGACTTTTTTAGGCAACCAAATTTGCTAAATGTACAAAATGCAGGGCCAATCACTCTTCAAAAGTCTTGACCTACTTTCCCCTTGAACCTATTCCAAAATAATAATAATAAAAAATAACTATGGGGAGAGAAGATTACACAGCTCAATAATTTCACTGATGGGAATGTGAATGCCATTAAAGCAAAAGTGCTTCCTGCTGGCAGCCCAAGTCTGTATTTGTGTGGTTGTAACTCCTCAATACCCATTCAGATTTTGGGACAAAGACAAGGCCAGGGAAGGACACTTATGCTGACTTAAACATGGTCTTTTCTACTCAGTGGGCCCTTTTATTGAATTTGAATTATCTTCAATTTATTGAATTATCTTCATTTATCTGTGTAAAAATGTATGGAACCTCGAGATTTTGGTTTTTTTAAGAAGAATCCACTTTTCATTTTCACATGGTTTAGGCTAATTTTGAAGAGTCTATTTCTTATAAGAGTTTGCAATTTTAATTCATTATTGAGTCATTCGTTCTTAACTTGTATATTTTCATATGGATGTCTTCCTGGATATTCTGATTTTTGATGCTTTAAAAAAAGTAGAATCATTTTTCTAGCGGATTTCACTCTTTCTTCTGCCTTTTCTTTGGGGAAGGGGGGAGAGGGAATGTACTCTTGTGCTTAAAGGTGTGTTTAAAAGCAGATCTGAAGCCTTGTGATTTTCAAGCCCCATGTGAGATAGAGGAAGGATGATTGTGTCAGTTCTGGAAGTATTTCAGGACCCTGCCTTACTGGCAAAGGTATTAATGAGCTTTAAAAAGGAGCAAGGGAGTTGACAGGAAGAATTAATCCCTCCCAATCCAAAACAAAACTCCAGAAATTCTGCATTTCCTTCCTCCCAGCATCATATAAATTGTACAGTTTCAGTGTTCCACCCTTTCTTTAACCTCCCCCCAGCTCCTCAGGAGAGTTATTCTGTAATTTCCAGTAGGGAGATGATTTGCATGAACCAGTTCCTTTTCATGACTGGATTCAGGAAATCAGCATTATAATCTGATGCTGGTTTGCTTTTGTCCTGGAAGTTGTTAAACTGAGTCATCTGGCAAAATCTAATCCCATTTCTAACCATATATGGACATGTGTGGGACAGAAAGCGAGGCTGTGTGGTTTTGTATTGGTGTATTTGACAAATTCAATGACCAGATTCTTTCTAGGATTTTAATTTTACAAAGCACTTAGGCACTGAAAAGTAATTGCACACACTGTCTCAGTAGGCTCTGTGTGAGCAAAGAATTGTCCTATAACCATGATGATATGAACAGGAGTTCAAAATGGTTTAAAAAATAATTTATGGAAGGAAGATGTGTGCTGCAGTGTGGTTGTTCTCCCCCTGAATCTATTTTCCACAGGTTATATTCTCCACCAGATCTTAGCCCCAAAGAATTCTCTACTCAGCACAAATAGTCAGTTTTGCCTTTTATTATCATAAATCTTGGTTAGGAATTGAAGAAATGCTGCCTGTCAGCTTCAGAGGGCAGTCTGAGCAAAGCAAGCCCACACACTGCTGGACCTTTCTCTCTTTCTCTTGTCTTGAATCATAGAATCATGGAATGGTTTAGGCTGGAAAGGACCTTAAAGATCATCTACTCCCACCTTCCACTATCCCAGGTTGCTCAGAGCATCATCCAGCCTGGATTTAAACACTACCAAGGGTAGGCAGCCACAGCTTCTCTGGGCACCCTATGCTAGGGACCTCACCACCCACACAGGGAGTACTTTCCTGCCGCTATCTCACTTAAACCTACTCTTTAATTTTTTAAGCCATCCCCCCTTGTGCTGTACTTTCCAAAAGGTCCCTCTTCATCTTCTTGTAGGCTCATGGCATTTGAAAAGTCCTGGTAGTCAGGTGAAGCCCCAGATGACTGGAAAAATAGAAATATCTCTTAAAAGTGTGGAAAGGAGGAGAATCCAGGAACTACTGAGCTGTCAGTCCCAGCTTTGTGCCTGGGAAAATCATGAAGAACCTCCTCGTAACTGAAGCCTCAATTTAAGCATCTGCCATAGAAAATCTCTGGGTTATGGCCAAATAACGTAGATTGGGAGAGCTCTGTCAAGGCCATATAAACCAAAGCTCCTCCCTCCCCTGGGGCTCCCTCATCCTTTCCCTCAGATTGTCCCTCATGCAGCCAGCCCCTGGTCCCAGCCCCAGGGCAGGCAGAGCAGTGAGGCTGCAGGGCTGGCACTGGCCCCTGGGGTGCAGGGAAACCAAGGCTGGTTATATTGTATGCATCGCAAGCCAAAAGTCAGAAAACTATGAGATTCCAAGCGGGAACAAATTCCCTGCACCACCCTTGTTTCTTGTACAGCTTGATACAGCTCTATGATGTCGCTGGTGTGCAGAGAAATCCCCTTTCCCAATTTGTAAATTCTTTATTACTACCCCAATGAGACCTGACAGCTTGGAAAGGCATTGAGGCAAAACTAAACTAAGGTTTGGCACAAAAACATCACTGACCAGTAGGGTAGGAGTGGATGGGCTGTTATTTTTCATTGTTCCAAGATGTTTAAATGCAATTTGTAGTAGAAAACTTGTTACATTAAGCACCACAGTGTTAAATCTCAGATAAATCTTGCAGTTGCTGTGAACCTAAGCCAAATTATGGATGTCTGGCTGACCCTTTCGACCCAAGGGTCCATAACTTGTTCTGTGAAGCCATTTTTCAAATAGATGGATATTCTTTGGGGAAGGGAATGCCTGGTGCTCTGCAGGTATTAGATTGCTGTTGTCTTGATCTCTTAAATCCTTGTTTAACAGACAGGAGTAAAGTGAATTTTTGATCTCCATGCTCAGTGTTGAAGTTCTTATCCTGCTTTCGGCATTCTGTTAATCTCCCAACACCATGGAGCAGGATGTGTACAAGGAATGCATAGAAAAGGATGCTCTGGATTTCAATAAACTTTTGATTATCTTCTCTACAGTGCTTGGTTTCAACATTTAAAGCCATGGCAAAATTGACATGATGATGTTCGTCTTCACCCTCTGCAATTAGTTTGGTGTTTTTAAAACTCCACAGAGGCAAACTTGGCCAGAGGGCAGGCTGAAAGTACAACGACTCACATTTGGAGAGGAGATGGGAAGAAATGTGCTGATGCTGAATAGTGTTTTAAAAACTCCAACTCGCTGTGTTATAGAACCTTGTAAGTGCTTAAATGATTAGAACAGGGCACATATTTTTTACCATCCCCACTAGGTCCAACTTCCATTCGTCTATCAGTGACACCAGAAGTGTTTAGCCCACATAAATAAAAGATGATCTGTGGGGAATCTTACCAGTGCTGGCCTGGCATCATCTTTGTAATGTTTTTTACACTGTAATGGGGTTTGCTGTTCAGATGCACTGAAGGGTACAAGTTGTATTTAAACAACAGCTAAAACCCAGAAAGCCTCCCTTCCATGAATTACCTATGAAGACATAACGTTTTGTCAATGATTCTTCTATTTAGATGCCCTATACCTTTAATTAAAAAACTTAATAATTTTTAGCTAGTGGGACAGAATTCTGGAATTTTCCCTTTTATTTAAAGGAAAGAATTCTCATGAGAACAAAAAGAACTCTACATGTGAGATACAGTTCACATATTCTGCCTTCTAAATGTCACTTTCTTCTTGTAATGGATTTGGTAGGAAACTCTGCCCTTTCCTTTGAGTGAGTCATGATGTAATGTCCTCACAGATTAGAAACACGATTTGAGTAATGTACTCGTGGCATTAAGTGAAGTTTTGCCCATTCTGTCACGTTTAGCCTGGTGGAAACCTAACACTACATCACTTATGTTAATATTAGTGTGTTTAGGTCATTAGTGCAGAAAATCTTGCCGAAATTCATGTGTGGATGTACTTTTCCTTCATGTTAACAATGTGCTTTTTCATGTCAAAACTGAATTCTTACACCTGTAAATGTCATTGCTTAAAACTGAGCATGAGAAGCACTTTATTAATGCCTCATTTGTATCTGTCAGAGATGTCCACATGACATACAAGTGTGCAATTATTTTAATACAAAGAAGCTCTTACCTGACTGATCTGGAATTCAATATTCATAATATTTGCAGAATTGGACAAGATTCCTAATAAGCTTGACGAATAAAGGAGCTCTGCCATTGGACAGAAGTATGAATGTCTCATTTGTTTCTGCTTTGCCTGCTTTGCTTTTTCTTTTAAGCCATAAAGAAACCATTTTAGGGGTATTTTATTTCAGAAGAGTGTTTCATATTTTGGTATTCTGGTGCCTTGCCAGTGTCAGAGAGGAAGGATGAAGTCACAGGCCTGATACCTGTAGAAATGACAGCCTGCTCGGATGTGAAGTCATCATTTTTGCATATGGATTCTGTTTGCTCATGCCAAGGGTATGGGACATGTTGAGGAGATATGGCCACAGCAGGAGTGTTGGGAACAGATGACTCTGGCTCAGTTATGTGACTGTGAGATACTGAAACAGTTAATGGCTCAAACATTGTTAGAATCACTGAAGGTCTTGGCACGTTGTAGAAAACAGTGGAAAGAAGCAACATAAAAGATCAAAGATCCCCAAAGCTGCCCCAGATCTTTTCCTGAGGCCTTCCACGAGGGTAAAGCTCCCCCCTGCAGGGAGGTACCTGGCCATTCCCATGGATACCTGAACATCCATTGAATTGTGCTTTTCTTGGGACAGCCCTGAAGGGAGACACATTACCTTGTAAGGTTAAAAGTGGATCTATGGCAATCCCAACCCCAAAGGCTTCAAAGGAGCAGACTTCAAAAGAAATTTTGAACTGTTTCAATTTACATTCTCGTGGGGTTTGTTAACGCTTTTTTTCTATTGTAGCAATACCCAAAGAGGGAACTTTATCTTTCCTGTAATCTTTATCAAAGGGAAGTTTCAGAGTTCATTGGCATAATCCAGTTCCTAAATGTCTGATGCCACTTGAGAGGCTCTTGGTACTCACCTGGCTCCAGCTGCCAGGTCAAAAGGGTCCCCTGGCTCTCTTGTCTCACATCTGCCAACCTCTTGGTTAACATCTTAGGTCCCCTGGATGTCTCAAATGACACCCAGTGCCTCTGTCAGGGGAGCTGAACTGAGCTAATTGTATATGTTAATAGATACAAACCTCAATTAACACCTTCCCTAATAACACATGGAATAATTAAGTTTGGATTTGAGCTTGTGCAATAAAGTCATCTTCAAAATCAATACACTGGGTTTCATTCCTTAATACTTTTAGTAGCTGATTTTTTAGAACGTATAATTAGAAACATCTTCATTCATAGATTTTTCATTTTACCTACCTACCTACCTACCTACCTACCTATCTTTTCAGATTTTCCACAAACCAGGTATTATTTATATGATTTATTTACAGTTCTGAAATGCATAAACAGACATAATTTTGATTGGCTCACTTGAGTACATTCGTTTATGCCCTTGTCAAATATTAACTTGGAATATCTATACATAATTGCATGTGAAGAGCTGTCCTTTTCAAAGCAAATATACTATTTTTTCTGCATAAAATAAACCTTTTTTAAAAGGTTTGAAGTGACACAAGCCAAAAGGATGACACCAAAATGCTTTTGCTTACAGAGTCATCCAATGGAAGCACTGACAGGAAAAACACTTGACTTATGAGGCTTAAATTTACTACCTTACTTGGATTAATGATTGAAGTAAGTGTTTGACATGTTGTTAATTGTTCTGCTGTGGGGAAGACAGCATTGAACTTCTTCCTTAAAGCACAAAAGAATTGCTAGTAAGAAGTGTTAAACAGCTGCTGTGTGGATGCAAGTGTTTCTTGGAAATTACTTGGTAGATTGGATGGCCAAATTTCTTAGTGGGTGTGTAACTGAACGGAGAATTTGGATAAATACTCAACTTCAATTTCTTAATATGAAAACATTAATATGAATGACATTATAAAGTATCTTCATGTTTAAAATCAGCCATGGAAGGTATTCTGTGAGTTTGAAATCACAGACATGTTGAGGCATTAATACTGACTAAAATCAACATATACTTTCACTTAATTCCAGAATGCTGTTTTCAAAGATGGAAGAGTTGAATCAGTGTAATGAGAAAAATTAATAATCCTTTGAAGAACACATTTTTCTGCCACAGCAATGCAAATTTTGCCTGAAGCAAAAAATTTGCATGAAATCATGTGCCTCAGACCTGCTGAATTTCTTTATTTGGGAAGTAAATACTGAATGTATTTTTTGTGAAGTCAAAATGCATACATTTTTATTTGCTTAAACTTGAACTGAAGCAAGAAGCAAATATTTCCTGCAAAAGAAAAGACTTGATCTGAAAATATTTTCCCTCAATTTCTAGCTTCAGGACACATTCACATCTTTCACTGATATAAATTTATTTTTCATATTAATACTAACTTTTTTGGGGGTGTGTGTTAAAATTCTGGCAACAAGTACAGACCACTCCTTAACTGTTTGCCCAAAGTGCCTACCTTGTTACTTTGGAAGATAGAAAAAGGAAGGTTCTAAGGCCTTACCTTGTGACTTTTGTTTTCAAAAGTCCTATCTTTCTTACAAGTCATTGCTTTTAACCTGGCAAGCCTTTTGAGCACTGCTTGTTTCTTCGCTTGGCTCTACTTTTGGGTTGCACCACCAGCAAAAGTATCAGAAAAAGCAGGTTTAATATAAATGTGAAAGTGTTACGAAGTTTGTTGGCAAGGTTCACTCTACCGCTTACAATGTCATTAAGGCGCAGAGGGAAAAGCAAACTAAAATCTAAAAGCAGTCAATCCAAACCCAAAATCATCCCCAAAATTATCTGTCCTAAGGCTCTTGGGGGAAAAGGGTGGGGATAGGAAAGGGTAAAGATGAAAAATAAAAAGGAAGAAGCTCCAGTTCAGTCACAATATTCAGAATGAACCCCCTTACCAAACCTGAGCACTAGACTTGAGAAACAGTTTAGGCTTAAAGGTTTATAATCACTTAATTGACAGCTTAAGTTAATTTTACAAAAAAGTCATATGGAATTTACCATAAGCACAACAGTCTCTTGTAGACCTGACGTGCTTAAAAATCTAAAGTGCTAAAGCTTCTAAGAGAGCAACACTCACCTTTGCTTGAAAGCACCTTTGTTGCCCTGCCTGTGCACTGCAAGGGCTCTTTGTGCAGGGTGTTCTCCAAAACTGGGATATGTAAGGCCAAATTCCCTGCCAATGGAAAGCTGCACTTTTCCATGGATTTCTACCTCATCCTCAAGTGTGGCCTTATGAGTCATCACAGTTAGAAAAGCAAAACAGCAGGAAGAGCTTGCTGAAAAGAATCAGAGGCATCAATTATTGTCTAATTTGGTGGTGTTCAGACCTGCTGGAGGCTGCAAGTGTGTGCAAAACCCCTGGCTTGTGTACGGCATTCATATTGAAAATATACCATGTACTTTGAGTTATGAGGCATTGAAATGTGATCCCAAACTGTATCCAAGTATTTCCTGGCTTGGACAAGGAAATCATAAGGAAAGGAGTCCCAAAGTAGACTCAGCCAGTAGCTGTCCTCTCACTGGGCTGTACTGATAGTGTGAGATGTGATATTGCCAGCACTACTTTACTCTGTGCTCTGACTAGAAATAAACAACACCCTCCTATTTTTTTGAGTTTTGGGTGGGTTTTTTTCTGGGTAGATCAGAAGAAAATGAAACAGTGAGTGCTAAAAGCAACATTTTGTATCAGATAAATATGCACAGTAATTGAAGTCTTTCCAAACATTGAAATGGACATAAAAGAGCGGTCTTCTCCAACCAACCTCTTTAACAGCAATGTACTTTCTCCTTTACATCCCCTTTCTTCTCATCCCTTTTTCCAAGTTCTGCCACTCTGTAGCTGTGCTACAGATAGGATTGTTCTTGTCTTGCCTTCCTTTTCAGTCCTTCATTTATATCTTGACTCCCTTTTATTCCTCTGCTCTTGATCTCCCCACTATTTCTTTCTAACCCATCATGGCGTGGGTCTCACCCTCAGCTTCTGCCCATGCCCTCATCCAGACCTGGCTTCAAATGTTCCTTTTCCTTCTGGTGAGGGCACTGAAAAGCCCTAGGAAGAGATTTGTCTCTTCCTTTTCCCGATAGTATCCAATTTTTGGCTGTCCTCAGCCCTTTTCAAGTTGTCAGACGGTGGTTTTGTGTCACACTCTTTTGCAGAATCACAAAATCACTGAATTGTGTAAGCTGGAAAAGAGCTCTGGAGATCTTTTATTGCAACCCCCTTGCCAAGGCAGGGCAGCAGTTTGGGAAATTAAATTTCAGCCAATATTGCTTTAAAATGCCATTTTTCATTGCCAAGCAAATGGGATTTGAATTCCAAAGCAGATCTTCCAGGATCTGACCTTTCCTCAACACTCTGAGGAGCAGCCATAATAATGTGGGGAAGTTACCCAGTTTGGACCAGAGCTCCTCATGGACTTCAAAAAAATGATCTGGAAGAACTGCCCATTTAACATGAGGCTCACAATGTTTCCTGAGTTAAAAAATGAAAAGTATTTTGGCTATGCATCTGAATGAATGTGGGAGGAAGATTGTGTTTCAAGAAAAGGGGTTTGTTTTTATTCCTTTATTTCTCTGTCTATGTTATAGCTATTAAAATCTGATAAACTGGTCTCATTTGCATTGATTTAGGTTCTTAGCTTAACCAGTTAAACAGATTTGGTTTTGGCAGTAGCCATTATAATTCCCAGAAAGAAGGATCTGAAGCAAAGCCTTATGTGTAATAATTTCAACTGTTTTAAGAAAATCCAATCTCCTTTCTAATCTATAAACCAGATTCTTTGTGACTTTTTTTTTAATAGAACTGAAGTTCCCTTGCTTTGAAAAAAAAGGAGTAAATTACCTTTTCCACTTTGAAACAGAAACCAGCATGAAAATGTAAGTCTATTTTAGGCAAACAAAGCCAAATTTCTATGTGTGCACTTAATCTCTCTGCCAAAGGTGCAAAGATAAGACAGTGGAAGCCTCTTTTCAGCTCCAGGTCCATTTCCACCTCTGTTTCACATTTCCACAGTCTTTAAAGGTATTTTTTTCTTCCTATTGTAGGTAAATTCCAGGTCTGTGCAGGAGGCTCACCTAAGGATTGTCATGCTGCCTAAATTCTGCTTAAATCCACATTGTGGACAGGGAATTTTTCAATAGATCTTTTGTTTGCCCAGTCATTTTTGCCTCAGGTTGATATTTTGTGCCTGAGACTGAGTATTGATCAAAGTGTATAATGGGCTGAAATCTTGTGTGCCATTTGCAGCCTGCTACAGCCAAGTACATAAAAATGCAAATCATATTTTTATAGTATTTGCAGTATTTTGGCTATTTTTCCGGTAAAGTACTGAGAACTGAGAGGGGGAAAAGGGGAAAATAATGTCACTGTTTCAACCCCAGTCCATGCAGATTATTAAAAATTTGGTAAAATTTTGAGGATTTGTGTGATAACCTCATGATGGCCTTTTTGAACAGTTAAGATGGTCTCACATAAAATAAGTTTTTTTTTAAATTTAAATACCACCTTGTTTCTTGTGTAATTTAAGGTTAATTATTCTCATACACATTGATACCTTTCTGATTTTGACAGATACTATAAGCATTACACTAATTGGACTGCTCACACCTGATTTAATCAAATGCACCAAATCAAATTTAATCAAATGCACACCTGATTTAATCAAATGCTTAAACCTTATTGAGACATCCCATTTTCAATATCTATAGGACGGCAATGGTAATTATCAATTATGTCCCTTGCAAGTAAGCTTCTTCAGATAAGGCATGTTCATGAAGTGCTTTGAGGTATCTTTATGGGACACTATCATCTGTTCTACTTCAACCCCGCTGTCTTGCACAGAAAACTTATGTGAACTCATTTTTAATGAGTTTATAATGAAAAATACATGTACACATAGTAGAGGCCGCTACTTGGCCCATTTAGCAATCAGGTTTTTTTTGTTCTGGGCTGTGGAGTCCCTGTGCTTTATTTATTCTTTTGGCCTCTGGTATTTTTGCTACTCCAGCCTATTTTTTATTTTTATTATATTTAAGTCTCCAGTGCACCAGAAAACAAACTCTGCAAATTCATCAGATTATAGTGGATGGCCAAGAATTATTAATGTCATGTGTTAGCTTTGGAGGGATTTGGGATGCAGATATACTGCAGACTGTGGTGTTTTGTGGAATTTTAGTTTGAAGTGCAGCCTGTCTGTGTCCTCCACACACTGATGGTTGTCACTGATTAATCACATCTATTCTAGCTGTCACATTTTTCCTTTTATTTCCCGTTTTGTAGTGCTATAGAACAAAAATACACTTGAACAAAATGTTCAAGTGCTTTTGAAATGTAAAGTTAATTAGCTGTGTTTGCTGTCAGAACATTTGAAGTTGGTCAAGTTTATTGATTAAGCATATTCTATAGGCTTCACCTGGTAAGGGCAGATTCTGGAACCCTCATTTCCTTATGGATCTTTATTTTTATGGAGATACTGGTGCAGCTAAGGAAACATATTTTCCAGAGATAAGAAATCCTTCGGCTCCTATTAACACCTGTGGCACTATAGAGAGCTTATCAAAATTAACAGGGGCCTACTTTTGTGTGTTAGGTACAGGAACCCAATTCTAGACATAGTTTTAAAACTCAGAGTCCATGATATTGATCCTTTGCAATAATTATTATTGGAGGATAGAGATAAGAGACTTTGTCAAACAAGCTTTGTACATCCAGTAAAAGGGTTTATGACTGCTGTCATTTTTATACATATATATATCCAGTTTCACCTTACACAAATTAATAAAAGAGAACTTTTCTGGAGTAAGATTAAGCACAGAACAAATTTTGTCTAATGAATGTATTTAAGTCACAGAGTTTATTACTAATTTAAAGAAGAAAACAAAAAGACAACTTCCATGATTTGAGATATTCTTGTGATATCTTCTGGGAGATATTTTTATCCAAGGGGAAGGCACTTGAGTTTACCACCTTAATTTAATGTATAATTAATTGTTTGTCCAAGGCCTTGTGTTTCTGTATTGATCTGAAGATGATCTGTTCATGCACAGAGACCTTCTGGTCTTGAATCCCAGGACAAAGAACATGATACAAAAAATGCATCGTGGACAGATTATTTTTCCCCCTTCCTTAAATCCTTCTCTGCATTCCTTGTCTGTTCCTTGAATAATATATTAAGATCTTTCTGACATAGCCTGTTGTTCCCATAATCCCAGTTTTGGACCTCAGCACTGCTGAAGTTCAAGCACAGTCATCACAAGTAACATCAGCAATATGGGGTAAGTATTGTTCTAAATTCAAGTAAAATCACATTTTTAAGATTTTTCCTTTAAGCATGTTAGGTATTTCTTTTTTGCAAACAAAAAAAGTGATGGATTATATTAGAATTGGACATGAAATGTCCTCTTAATGGAGTTTGGCTTTATGCTCTCTTAATTTAAATCCATCATTTTGAAAAGAATGATGAATGGTAGAGGCCATATTTGCTGATCTACCAGAGATTTAACAACTTTGGCTTCAGTTACAGTTTGTGAAATTAAACTTTAATGGGTTTTTAGATTCAAAGGGATATTGGAAATGAAGAGATTATTTGTCCTGGAAGAACTTTACCCCTGGTTTCTGGGAAACATCCCCTCACCATTGTAATCCAGCCCTGGATAAACCAATTTTTCTTTTCTTTCTTATTCTGTGAACCACCTCCCACAATTTAATGTTTGCCTATGATTTTCTACAATGTGGGTTTTATAAAAATCCACAAGCTTTGCAGCCCTGGATAAACCAATTTTTCTTTTCTTTCTTATTCTGTGAACCACCTCCCACAATTTAATGTTTGCCTATGATTTTCTACAATGTGGGTTTTATAAAAATCCACAAGCTTTGCAGCCCTGGATAAACCAATTTTTCTTTTCTTTCTTATTCTGTGAACCACCTCCCACAATTTAATGTTTGCCTATGCTTTTCTACAATGTGGGTTTTGTAAGAATCCATAAGCTTTGTCTGGGTTAGGAGCTGCCTTAAGGGTCAACATTTTTGAGGGAAGAATTTCTTAGATACCAATATCCAAATGTGGGCAGGGATGTCAATAATTTATCACTTGCTACAGGATGCTTAGCCTTTTAGTTGGTTATTCACTTGAACACATTGACCAGAACATATTCCACGTGATTGGAATGTGCAAACACTTGGAAAATCTGGTTGCAATATTTTGATTTTGAATGCCCTGTCTGACAAACACTGGAAGCTCCTGATTTTCATAAAAAAATACTTTTGTTAAAGTGTTTCAGGAGGACATGCAATATCCCTTAGTATAGAAATTACTGAGGATTGTTTCAAACTATTGATTTTAAGTGCCAATGGGTGCTGTGATATTTGTGAAAATATTTATTGCCACCAAAAAAATGATGTATTTTCCAGTTGCTCTTAAAAAATGGATACAACTCTCCTTTTACCTTCACCATGAAAACCACATTCTCTATGTGTGTAAGAATTGCTTGCAATCAAGGTAAAAGACAAAGAACATCACTGGTCATAGGCTAAAGTATAAAAAGACCAAATTATGTCTGAAGCAAGAATCTAAATGACTTGACTTTTGGTTTGCTCTGTTGAAAATTGTGCAGAGGCAGAAAAATATGCTACATTGACTAAGACTAGGACTACATTTATGTTGGTCCTTGTCTATGAACATGGAATGAAGAAAGGCCAGTGTTTATTGCCATATTTTCACTGAATGCTGGATTCTTAAGATGTTATAAGATGTCAATGTTTAGCTAAGATCCCAAAGATTAGCAGGGAGAAATGGGGCTTATACTTTTCACATTTCTGCACAGTGTAGTTGGAGTCAATTGCCAGTGGCCTGGCCTCATCCCTTTGGGATTTTTTTATTTATTTCCAAACCCACTGCACAGCCTCTCAGTCTGAACTATGACACACCCCAGATAGTTTTAACTCCTTCTTCTGAGCAGCAAAGCTGGCATTGGATAAGAACATTTTGCAGTTTGCACAAAAACACTACCTAGGTCCTAAGAAGCAGGAGATATTTTGATTACCAAAGAGAGGAAAATATAATAAAGCTTTAAATAAACCAGGACTAGATGGAAACCCTCTGTGTGTGTAAATTCTAAAGCCCATTATACCTTACAGAAATGACAGCACACATTGGAATTGCTCTCTGTAAACTCAGGATTCTTGTTTATCCTTTAAATTCAACTGATGTGACCAAAGAAGGACTGGTGTTGCTGTTTCAGATTTTTCTGGGACTGAATTATCTTTTGGCAACACTGAACTTTAATAGGACTCTTGGGTCTCATTTACTTGAGGACTTGCTTAGCACATACATTTGTTCTTTTCTTTCCTTCTGTGCTTCTTATTAAGCTGTCAACAATTATCTCCAGGAGATATCTGAAGGCCAGGACTTTTTTCCCTTTCCAGCATAATATCTCAGGGGAAAATAAAACTGTATCTCTGCTTCTTAATCCCTCTTGTTTTCCCAAAGTCAGCATTAATAACCCCTGCAATTTTAAAAAGGAAAACTGGGAGAAGTTTGAAAAGTCATGTTGTGACTCAGTAACAAAATTGTCGGGGTTTAAATTAATGCACAGGTATCCTGAGGCTCAGACTGGTTGGGAAATTCCAGTGAAAGAGGGTTTTGGATGAAAAGGGGGTATGTCTTGACCAATTAATCAGGAAAATCAGTTGACGTATAGTTTTGCAGCTGGTATTGAAAAAGTTAGACTGATGAGATATGGTCATTTGAGATAAAGATGAGAAAATAAATTTTTAAAAGAGACCAAATAAATAAAAGAACATGAAGCACAGATAGCGTGTTTTTACAACATAAAGTGAGGATGTACATCAAAATAATATTATATAAATCAGTTGTTTATCTTTCTCTCTCTCTAAACTGAGTAGTGTCAAGTGCATCTGAATATCAGTAGCATTCTCTTTTCAAAGCCATGTTCAAATACATCTCTTTCCACTGCTGTTGTGTTCCCACTGTCATGTGTCACAAGCTTTACTTCAAAAAAGGATGTAGGACACACGGGGACAACATTAAGGATTATATAAGGAAGTAAGTGGTTTTACATGACCTTTAATGACATAAATTCAGTGGACACTACATGCAGTGGATGTCTTTACTCCAGGGATTACTCTCCTCACACAAACAGTGAAATCCTGAGCAGCTGAGTCATTGAGGAAACGAGGCAGGTTTTGAAAACGGATCCCTGGCCATTGACGTAGATGTGAGAATAGAAGCGTTTGTATTTTACGGGAATAGAACATCCCAAGGAGAGGGGTGGGAAGGAAATCCAGCCCAACCATCACGTTCATCTCTGGCCTGGCTGGCCTAGGAGCTCAGGGCATGCCAGATATTTTAATTAAAACCCAAGCAGACCATTCAGCCTGGGTTCTGTCACCTGGTGAAAATGGGACATTCTGACTGCACCCCTCCCACTTTCTCTATCTAATTCCAACAGGAAAATTAAGTCACTGGGAAGCAAAGACACCCACCTGCAGCCTGTTTGTGAAAAAGCTGTGAGACTGCAGTTCTACCAGCTGAGGGCTTAATATTTCCCTGTGAAATACCCACAGTGCTGAATGGAATAATCAGCATGATTTTAAAATATTAATATTGATCCTTACAAATACGCATTCCCTTTTCTCTATATATCTCCAGCAAAAGGGAAAAAATAGAACAAGGGTTTTAACAAAGTCACTGGGAGTATTCAACAGCTCAGGGTTTTAGCCCTTGTTCTGAATTTGAACATAAGCATTAAACTCAGATTTTTGGAGGAGGCAATTGGAAATCGTTGCATTTTTTTGCCCACTCCTGATCAGTCCTTTCCAAAAGCACCACATTCCCAGTCACGGGATGTGTAGGAACAATATTCAGCTTCCCCAGCTGAAAACTGCCTGAGAGTTTTGTGCCAGCCCTTGCAGCAACAGCAGCAGCATCAGCAGCAGCAACAGCAGCAGTGTTTATGTGCTGAATTACCACTGGATGAAATATGCAGAAGAAATAGTTTAGACTGGCAAAATCCTGCCTTCAATATGCAAGTTAAGATAAAATATGCTTTATACAAGAACAGTTATGCAAAGAAAGAATAGAGAGGCATCAGATACTCTGGACTGATTTGTTTAATTACTTCAGACAATGGAACCTCCTTTGTGTTTTTCTGTTTTCCAACAGACTAATTCTAAAGCTTTTAAAACAATTGGAGAACTTTTAGGGACTTTATTTTCATATAATAGTGGGAAAAATGACCAAAATGTCTCAGTGTTTCTATAGAATGAGACACAGGCTGAGACTATTGAAAATACTTTTCAGAAGGAAATGTTTTCCCTTTTTTTCCTTTCTTTTATCTTTTGTAGATTTTTTTTTTTAATCTCACCCCTATTCTCTATTATGCAGCATCTAATTTTAAGTCTCATAAAAGCAGTTATATTCCTGATGTTTTTGCCCAAGTTTGTGCAAGGCAAATTTTTTCTCCTTTAACTGCTTCAAAATACAACTCAGGTGCTAAGAGAAGAAGCCAGGGGTGCAGTCCCAGTTTGGTTTTGAGGACCTTGGTCCTCATGGCCAATGGAACATGGAGATTGAAATTGTGTTCTCTTGGAGCTGGTGGTTTTCAGGATGATTTTAAATCTTCTGTCACTTTGCAGATGGGCTGTACCCTTTCCTCAGGCAAATGGGTAGTGCCCCTCTTTCCCTGCATGGAAACAACCCTGGCCCTGCAGCTCCAGGAGAGGATCTGGCAGCCCTGCCAAATTTCTGCATTCAGGGATAGCAAGGTGTTAAATAAAGAAGGACCTTTTAAGCAGCAGAAAAAGATTGAATTAAATCTATTTAGCTACTGCATAACATAGGCAGTGATGCTGATACACACATGTTAAATGATTCATTGACTTCTTGCTGTGACCCCACTGACATTTGCAGCTCTGAAACAATGATTTCTCATACTGATATTCAGAATGAATTTCCCAGAGCAGCCCAGCCCATTTGTTGGCTTTAATGACACCAGTTCAGGAAAAGCTGAACTCTTTATTGTGCTCTGAGAGCCTCATTCATAGTCCATGGATGCAGTTCCTCTGTAGGAAAAAAAATCTCAGTTTCACCTTTTCCTTACTTTTTTCTGTTTGGTCTTGGCCTACAATTTGCTCAAGTTCTTTTTAGAGGATTGTTTCCTAGAATATGTGGATGAAGCAGCCTATGGCAAATATTGCTTTAAATCTTATGGCAATGTGAATCTTCACAGTGGATGAAGACTCTCAATGTGTTGAATGATGGATACTGACTGTCCACAGCCTGACAAGGTACTGAAGGAACAGAAGGTCTGCCAGGATTAATTTTTAGTGAAATTAGAGCATTTCTGTGGGGAATTGAAAAAAAACCAAAAAACCCAACAAAACAAAACAAACAAAAAACAACCAACCAACAAAAAACCAAAAAACAACCCCCAAAAAACCCCACCCAAAACTACCTTGGCCTTGCAGTTGTTGCATCTTCCTATAGCCCTTTTATATTGTACAGTTCTGCAGCAGTGGGAGTAATATATTTATTTATTACCTAAAGACCCCTTGAAAAACTTGTTTTCCCTTGAGATGGCCATGATAATTTTATTTCACTGCTCCATTCACTCCAATAATATCTCATAAAAATGATTTCTGCTTTACCACTCTATTTAAACATGGTGTGGTATTTTGTTCACAAAAGCAAAATCCTTCCTTCCCTACAGAGAAGGTTTATCTGGTTTTCCAGCCAAGATTTCTGAGCAATCAGCAGATGTTGGTGCCATGGCTGGATTTGTAAAAACTGTACTGACTGGGCATGTGGACCTTTGTGGTGGTTACCTGGGCTTGAGTGAGGGTGAACTTGTGGCCATTCAAGGATGTTGGATTTTGGGTGTTGCTGCTGCAGTTGGGTGCTACATTGAGCAGCAGAGGTGTTCACAGCTGGCACAACTCCAGTTCTGTCTCGTGGGTACAGAAAGGAATTGTTGTCATTTGTTTTGGCCTCCCAAAACAAACAAACAAACAAACAAACAAACAAACAAAATTTTTAAAAAATTACTTGTCCTTTAAGCATTCTGAGCTCTCCTGAGACTTCCAGAATTTACTTTTTCATCTGGATACTTTCCCCTTTAAAGCTCCTTTTCCCCCGATAGCATACACATTTTTCAACAGCTAATATTTTCCTTTGCATAGCTATATATACTCCCTGTCCCCACTTGCTAAAGAAACACGTGCCCAAAGTGAAACCACACACACCATTTCACACAAATTCCTCTCCATGTGCATCTGCTTCTCATTAGATTTTCCCTCTGCTGTATACACAGACTTTCCTTTACGAAGTGTCATTACATTAGTTTGTGTTACAGGATTATTTTTCACTCAGCTGTGCATCAGTGAGGTGACCAAACACTTCCTTTGGAATTTCACGTGGGGTTTTGAAGACAGAATTGAGCCACTGCCTTTGTCAACAGCACACAGACGTGTATATTCACACATCAAAGAAAGCAGCATTTTTAACTCATGTTTATGCAAATATTGAGGTTACATTTCCTAAATATAATGGATGTATGATGTGGTTTGTACCTATATTTTCTCAGCATGCAAAAAGCTTTTCAGTGTGAATACACATGTAAGGAAAACAAGTATAGTGTCCTCACCTACGTCTGCCTGAGCTCTGCGTCTGTCTCCATGTTCCTCTTCACTAAAATTTACTTAAACACCTGAAGAACTCTGGTTGGGAAGCATTTCCTCACTCTAATCAGTTTTATAATTTTCTGAAATCCTATATGATTTACCTATAATGAAAATCAAAATTTCCTGCATAACACCAATCAGGTTAGGAGGGTCTCCAAGGGACTAGGTGGAGCAATAAAATCAGTTTACTATATGGAATAATACTATAAATATCAGAAGATAGTTATGAGTTATCAACACCATGGTATTGATTGAAGCCTGCAGGCCTTATTAAAAAAACAACAAAACAAAACAAAAAAACAAACAGGTATTTTCTATTTATACCTGTATATTTTAACATATAGGCATTTCTATAGGAGACTATGCCACCTGAGAAAAGCAAAAAGAGTGGAAGAAAGCAAAAATAAGCTTTGATTTAAACATTTACTAAAAATAAAATATGGCGAAGAGCAGTGTCAGAATGCACAATGGCGCTTTGGGATTAAATTCAGTGATCATCGAATCATCAGCAAAATTCATCATTGCCTTGATGCTTGTAAATAAAATGGGGAGTAAAGAAATAAAACACCTTTTGAAATTTTTTCTTTAATGTACCTTTTAGGCTTTTTATTCATACTAATATTTTCCTTAAATCTACTGAATGTAAACATCACGGATATTTGAGTGTTTCCCTCAGAAGTGGGAATTGGCTGGGAAATAACAGACCTTATCAATAAAATTGAAATTTAAAAATAATGTTTAATGTTCACTGTGCCTTTTTTTAATAAAACAGATATTTCGTACAAATAATTACAGGAAATTTGGGATGCATTTGCCAGTGGTTTTGAGGTGATTTTTAATCTCTACCTTCTGCAGAAAGGTGTTGCATATGAAGGTCAGTATATAAAAATTCAAAGCTGGATGTTTTTTCTTTCATTTGAAGAATGAAAACTAAATGAAGTTTTTGTAATTACTTACAGAAAACTTACAGAAAAGTTGACCTTTGAAATTTAATATTAACTTTTGCTTATAACATTTGGCACAATCTACACTTTGAAATTGTACATGTGAAACAGCAAGGTAATTTCAAGCTAATTCTTAAGATGGTTTGCATAATTTTAACATTTTTAATATCTAATATTTCAGTAGGTGATGCAATAAATCCATGTACAGTTCTGCTAAGGCAAAATTCAGTGTAGTAAAAAGTAATGTCTTATAATTTCAGGAATGGCAACATTCAATCCAAATTTATTGTGCTCATGAAAAAGCAAGTCCATAGAGTCAGTTTTCAGAGTTTTGAGTGATTCTTGATATAAAGAAACTGCAGAATCTTGTAGGGAACTGGTCATTAGTCTGGAGTTTTACATAAATGTTTCAGAATTCTGCTGACTGTGCCTGGAAGTGTTCATTTGCTGAGTAAAGTCATGAGCCCTCAGCAGATTCTGCATTTCCTTTAAAAGGTGCTGACTCAGAAGTCTAAAAGGCTTTGAACAAAGAACATTTCTCATTGCAAAATATGTGCAGGGAAACCACATGGTATTTTACACATGGAAATAGAAGAAAATGGTAGGATGGCGCTGTTGAAGCAGAAATAAAACTATATTTAAAGGCAGTGAAAATCAGCAGGGGAATGGGATAAATTTAGGGTTCTCAGAAACTGCAGAAAGAAACAAGATGAATGCAGGACAAATGCAGTACATGGATTTTCTTGGACATATTTTCAAAAGCTTTGGAGTTGACTTCAGCAGGGTCCACAAGTTTGATGGGTGCTGGGTACCTTTGCAAAACAAATGGTATTTCTATGGCTTGACTAATCCTGGAACCTATTATCGTGAATTTTACTAAATCCAGCCACCTAAATATCTCCCTGTATTTATGGGCAGGTGTATATATAAAAAATATATGTATGTATGTATATAGGTATAGATGAATGGATGGGGGATGGATGGATGGATGGATGGATGGATGGATGGATGGATGGATAGATGGATGGATGGATGGATGGATGCACTCAGAGATGTTTTTTGGGCTGCAAAACATCCCTCTCATTGTAGAAGCTGCTTCAACTTCCTGCTGGGCCAATGCCTCCATGCTGGAGAAGAGTCTGAGTCAATATCTGGAAGGAGTTTCTGAACACAACATTTTAGGGTCAACTCAACAAGCGCCACTTTGTAGGATTTGCACATGTGGTCCAGAAAAGCATCAGTGAGAACACAAAATTAAGGTGTTAAGGGATTTCTACTCTACACTTTGGCCTTTCAAGCTGACCTTTTGGGTCTGGGAGATAAATCTGTGGATTATGCTTTGACTTTTATTAGTTAACTGCAGGTTACAGTAAAGGTCTCACTAGTTCAGTCCCCTGAGGAGGTGGGTGGTGAGTGTACAATTATCTTTCCAGGTTCAGGATGTCAAAACCAGGTCCTCCTTCAGATTTGTTCTCATCCCCCTCAGAGGCTACATCTGCTGGGAAAGATCTCTAATCCTATTTTCATGCATGTGTTTGTAGGTCCTCTGGCCATGGTAGGCACTCAAGCAGAGCTCCTGTGTGTTCCTGTGTATATTTAGGGCATGGAGGGGAGGTGAAATAATTTACATGGACTCTGGCAAATAAATATAAAAGCTGTGCAAGGCCAAGTATCCAGGTACTGGCTGCCAGGGCAAAGGATGTAGCGCATCAGATACTTCTTGAAGTCTCTTTATTTTTCTTTTGAAGCAATTGGTTCATGATAAAATATCTATAAGCTTGATTTAAACAAAAAAACAATTTAAAAATTGCCAGGACGAAAATTAACTTGTTTTTATTTCAGTCCAAAAGTACTAAAAGAGTGCTTTCCTTAGAAAATTTGAAAACTCTGATGTTGGTCCAACTGAAAAGTGTTTTCTTTCTGTTTGCTGGGAACTGCCAGTGAATCCAGTACACGTGTCAGAGCTTTGGATTTTTAAACACTGGATACATGCCTGAAGCAGAAACAAACTTAGCAGTTAATAAGAATATACAGACATAAAATTGGCAAAATAGAAAAATTCAGCCACAGTTTGAGGCTGTTCCCTCTCCTCCTGTCCCTATTCCCTGGTAACGAAGACCGACCTCCCAGCTCCCCCTCCTGTCAGGAGCTGTGCAGTCAGAAGGGCCCCCAGAGCCTCCTTTTCTCCAGGCTGAGCCCCTTTCCCAGCTCCCTCAGCCTCTCCTGGGGCTCCAGCCCCTTCCTCAGCTCTGTTCTCTTCCCTGAACACACCCCAGCTTCTCCAGGTCCTTCTTGCAATGCAAGGCCCAAAACTGGATGCAGCACTCTAGGTGTGGCCTCAGCACATGGGGATGAGAGAAGAAGGTCCTGCAAGAGTCTCAGAAAAAATTCTTCCTGGAGGATTAATGATGACTGAAGAGAAAGAAAGCTCTAATGACTTTGTCACTGTGTTGCTATTTGCCTTTAAATCCATTCCCTTAGCTTGAAGTAGGAGGAACATCATCTTTGAAGCATAATGAGGCTGGTCCTTTGTGTGGCTGTAGCCAAATTTCTCTCTGCCAGTGCTCACTGTGGCTGCGCTGGTGTGATGGCAGCCTTTTGTCCTTTCTGTAATGTGATTTGTACATGGTCATTTTATTACATACGGTGAAAACGTGTCTTTCTGTCCTACCAGGTGTAAAATCCATATTGTAAGAGTACTAACAGTAAATTGCTTGCATTTGCCCAGGCATGTGCCTCTGATTCAGTCCAAGCAATGACAGTGACAAAGCTGTAATCACTTGCAGGCTTCACTTCTGAGCAGAGGAAATCCCACTCTTTTGACTCTGAAATGTGATTGTTTTGGGCTCCAGGGTTTTGAGAGAAAACCTGGTTCTAAGGTTGTTCAGCTGGAAAAAGCCTGTACCTGTGTGCTGGTTTGACAGGGAATTGGGAAAAGACCTGCTCCTTTGCATGGAGAATTCAGCCTGCTGCTCATATGGATGCTCCTTAGCAGCTCTTTATTAGATAAAAAAAGAAATCATTAATTAATTAAACAAATACAGTTTACACAAATATATCTAACTCTTCCTTTCCCATAAGGAAAAAACCACAAATCTCATATATCATTTCCATGCTGCCAGTGAAAGAATAGTGGTTAATTTTATGTATTAAGTGTAAGGAACAAATCTAATTTTTAGGAATGTTGATGCAGCTTGCTTGTGATACTTATCCAAGTCCCTAGTACCTGTTTATTTATGAAATATTTTCATATTCTAGGCAAGCATACAAAGCAAAATCCAAATTTGTAATAATGAAAAGTGGATGATTGATAACTTCTGTGCTCCAATAGCTGCTGTGAGCACATGTGATAGCTGAAATTTCATCACAGGTTGAAATCAAAGTATTGCTGTCATTTTCTACATATCTAAACTATGTGAACATCAGTTATTTAAACTTTTTTCTAGCATGAATATACACTAAAAATATCAAAATCAGTAAATTTGGGAACTGTGTCCAAGTCAACTTTCACAGGGAGATGTAAAAAAACTCAGGAAGGCCATAAGATCTAATTTTGAATAAAACTCTTTTATTAAATACTCTGAGAAGTTCTCCTTACAAATAACTGGGGTAATATGTTCATAAGATATTATTTACTGATAATTCTGTGAATGTGGGCTAGGATTTTAAAAGATTAGAAACTTTGACTTCTATTCAACCAAAGTGGAAGTTAGGTAGCAGATAGCTTGTTCCCATGAGAATGCTGAGTGATAATCCCCATGTTCAAATGTCTCTAAGTCACTATTTTCACATCCAGTGCTCTGTTAGAATTAATGTGTCAATATTCTTTCTGGCTTAGCAAGGCTTCCTGGAAAACATGGTTCAAATGTCTCTTTTCTGTTTCTTGCACATTGGGTTGTTGATCCAGGAGTTTTCCTTTCTTCTCATCCAAAAGTTTAATTTATGGAAATTAAGAAAAAAAAAAAAGATAGGCAGGTGGGCAGGAAGAATTTTGCAAAGCTGGATTTTAACTGGGAGCTCCAACAAGGGGTAGAGAAACAAGATTGATTTTTCCATTACCTGGAAAATTCCTGGAATATTTTATACCATCTTATATCAGTTTTGGGGATCTGGGAGTGGTCCCTGACAGGTTGTGTAATGTTGTAAGCAATTCTATGATTTGTTCACCTCCCATAAGAGAAGAAAAGAATGTTTTACATTTAAGAAGTTTGTTGCAGTCCATACCTTAAATTTTCAAGCTATCAACATCTACACCTTGAGAAAGAAAAGAACAGAAAGGAAGATTTTCTGTGACTATAAATTGTAAGTGTTAGAATTAGTAAAGTTTCAATGTGACTTTAGAAATAAAAGAAATTGAAATCTATGCACAGAACTCAGGATATTACTTTTTCCTGGTCCCAGAAAGGTCAAGATTCATCTCATTTGACCTTGGCTGTTTATCAAGTATAGTCAACATCCTAACCAGGAATCCCAGGCTCATTTAACTGTCAGAGGAGAACATGAGGATATTTTAGGATTTCCCTCACCTATTGTAAGTGCTTAGTACAGGATGAGATGTGTAGTGGCCTATATTCCATTGACTGGGTGAAGTCAGAGTGAATCAAACTACCTTCCCCTTAGACCTGCTGAGCAGGGCAGGGCATAACACAGAGAGATTGAACTAAAAATAAAATTCATTATTTGCTGGATTTACTGATCTTATCTAGAAGCAAGAAGTCTGGAGATGCTGCTGGTGATAGCCAAATATTATTGCTTCAGTATGAACTTGTCAAGCCTTTAATCTTCATCTGTGTCACCAACAAAATAAAAGTGCCTTTTGAAAAGTTACATGCGTGATTGAGAGGCTCAAGCCAACTGTAATGAGTGAGGTTGTAACACTGAGGCAGAGTTCAGGGTGCAGAGGGTGGTCAGGATCCTGAGCCATGCAGGACCAGGGAAAGAGTAAAAAAGTGCTGTCATTTTGCATAACTGCCATGCCCACTAATTCTGGATAAAAGGCAGCAACTTGTAAGTTAAAACAAGTTTGGCTTCAGGGAAGAACATTTTAGTATATCGATTTGTGTTGCAATATCTTTGCATGGATATTGCTTTTAAACATGCACATAAACTCTGTTTTCAACAGAGTATTATGGACACCCCTGTAATACACTCATACATTGGTTTTTTTTCACCTTAGTTTATTAGTGAGCTGGAACACAGCTGAACA
Organism: Anthoscopus minutus; assembly: GCA_013399455.1. Classification (NCBI taxonomy): domain Eukaryota; kingdom Metazoa; phylum Chordata; class Aves; order Passeriformes; family Paridae; genus Anthoscopus; species Anthoscopus minutus. The sequence goes on along the minus strand of VWYI01036642.1, from coordinate 64,238 downwards.
TAGGCAGGGGAATGAAAACACTACTTGGTATTTGTTGTTCTCTATAATTTGCTTTCATTGCATACCATTGGACTCCTATTTTTTCCTTTTAAGTATGTGTCTTTTTTAGGGGGAACAGCAGTAAACTTGTTTTTTTCCACTTATACTTTAAAGCTCTCTGTGTTTAGTAAGAAATGGTCATTAATTCTTCTCTGACTAACACTGTGGTCCCTTGACTTCCTGTAAAGCCCAAATAAAACCCTCAGGCCAAATTGTAAAGTATTTAATTTCACTGGAGACATCATTTTAGTGTTACTCAGGGCAAGATTTAGTCTGTTGAAAGAGTAAACCTCTGATTTTTTTGGTCTCTGCTTGACTGCCCTAGTTTCAAAGTCATGACTTGTAGCTCTTGTGAGAGCCGAGTAGCTGTCATGTCAGGGACTGAACTCATAGAGAGTTTTCTCACTCTTATAAGCCCTTCCAAGGGAGGACACAATAACTCTGGATAGTCATGAAGCAGTTGTTACTGAGCATAATATTTCGGTACCCACTATTATCTGTGGTACTACTGATATCAGAGAAGGAGCTTTATTTAAGTGTTGCTGATCTTTGATGTTCCAGTAAACTCACAGGGATCTTTCCATTTGAACTGCCATCCACATGTTAAGCTAAGCTGTAAATTGTAATTACCTTAAATTTACAAATTAAATAGCTCTTAAGTTGCTCTGTCCTTCTTAGAGCTTATGCGTTTCTCTGACGAGCATATGCATACAAGGAGACACGAAATAATATCTATACACACTTGTAAAAAAAAAGGAAAACAAACCAAACTAAACCAACCCAAATAAATGGATAACATAATTTCAATTAAGCATTAGGATGTAATCTTTACTCTGACGAAGTTTCATCAGATGGCAGGTCTTCTTAGCTCATGAACAGATCATTGTATAGACAGCTCCTTAGAGTATTTCTATCTTGTGTTCCTGGTTCATTTCCAAAGGAAGTGGATGTTTACAGTCTGGCATGAAAGGAGGATTATTGTCACTCTTAACCCTGTTCTCTATAATGGTGTTACATTATTGCATGAGCAGAGGAGGTAAAATATGAGTGAAAATCCTTGCTTATTGACTTGTCTTTTTGTTTCTCACATCACTCCTGTTCCCTTTGTCTTTCAGATCTCTCAACTTATTTTTCAGCTGTCGCATGTCAGCCTGTCAGCTCGGGACGAAATGAAAATTGTGGTCTGGTTGCCAGTTCTCACTCACACTCACCATCCCTCTGGACTGTGAGCATATCCCCAGGGTGACACCTTCCATGGCAGGACAGTTCTTCTGCAAGCCCTGTAAATTTCTGTGCCCCAGTCCCTGCAGATTCTCAGAGATCCCCCCAGATTCAATGTTTCCTGCTTGCCTCTGGGGGTGAGCACACCCCAAAGTTACTCTGGTGCAACTGAAACCAGACTTTCCCTGCTATCCAAGGCTCCTACTATGAAATAACCAAGTCCATTTCATGAGAGATTTTTGCTTTAATAAGGAAAAACAACCCAAGAGCTAATTCAGTCCTAGCTAATGCTGTTAAATTGAGAAAATAAAGGAGAAAACAACTTGTGAGTCCGGCAGAAGACGCCATGACTGTATGCTTTCAGGTAGCTGCATGTGTCTGTCCCAGTCTAGCAGGAAACTCTGCTGACCATTTGTTTCTCATCATTCTTCCTGCAGGATTGTTCTGTGGCTGCAGACTGAAACATTTTTTTTAATTGGTTGATTTTTCTCTGGATCTTGCAAGCATCACATGAAGCAGATGAGCAACAGTGGAGTCATGGCCTCACAGCCCTCACCATTGCTGGGGCTGATCATGTTAGAGATCCATCATGGGTCACTTTGAAACCCCAGCGTTTCTCTTCTGCTCCTCAGACAGGGACAACGATTTTAGGGAGAATATTAGAACCCTGCAAGATGCAAAGTTAAATAAAACCAATTACATTGCCTATAAGAGATTGCTATTCCTAAATGCTTACATCTATGTATAAATAATTAAAACCATGCCAGATTATGTGTAGACTCCTCTACAATCAGCTGGAAAACTTAGTAGTGAATATTAATGAGTAGAAACTGCTTTTTCAATCAGTGTTGGTTTTTTCTTTTACATTAATAAGACATTTCTGTAAATATTGACACAAAATAAAGGACATTATTGACATTTGATTTTACACACATAAATCTGTCTTACTGTTTTCCCCAAAATGGACAGCTTCTGAAATTTTTCCCAGGAACCAAATACACTTGATGTAGAAAGTCATTAAGTATGACGCAGACTATCATTAACAGGAAACTTGAAAGAAGCATTTGGTATTCTACTTATGTCCCAAAATAATCAAAGGACTGGTGAGAGAGAGACCCTTTCTTGCTCCAAAGAGTAGCAGTGACCAGTGTGAAACTCCAGCTGCTATGCCGAAATATTTCAATTTTATTTAACTTAAGGACTTGTGCTTTGGAGGTCACTCGGTTTCAATTCACTCTGCATTTTCCTAGGTATAAAGTAAAAGCACAACTGAGCTATTTGCTTCCCTTTACGGATCCTGGGAAGGCACATGAAGTATAAGAAAGCTGAAAGTGAAGTCATTCATACAGGAATCATTAATTAATTCAGGGTCTAGGTTTGACTTGTGACAGTTTCAAAATAGAAAATGGAAGTAATTTGTACTTTACACATTCAATGTGTTTAATTCAATAATTTTAATCACACTGAAATAAGGACTATCCCTTTTCTGCTCTTCCTTTATTTTCACTGGAACAGTGCAGAAGGGTGATGGAAGATTTTGCAATGATTTTTTAATGACAGCTGTTCCCACTCAAGAGGTTCCCAGATGATAGGAAATATTTATTAGCTATTGGGCATTTTGTGTGGAGGTAAAGGGAAAAAAAACAACTCACAAACCTAATTTATGACCATATATTTTAAGAATAAAATATATTTATCTCTCCAGCTGATATCCATATTTCAGGACAGTGGCAGCCATGGGTATTGGAACTGGGAGCATCTGCAGGTGAATGCAGCCCATCAGCCAGCACTGATATTGAAGCTTTGGTTTCTTCTTTGTTATCCTCTGCAGCACCCAGATAAATCCATGACTTCCCACAATCTGCAGATGGAGAGGAGAACTGACTTGAGAAAGAGAGAACTGAGAGAACTCACCATTTCCCTCCAGCCCATCCTCTCAATTAAAGAATCTTAGCAAGAGGTTAAAAAATATCTGAGCTCTCTTTTTTACGTGGAGTCAGGCCTAGGAAACCAAATCTTTAAGGAGAGGAAAGGATCCCTAAGTATCTCAGCAGAGTCTACTCTGCATTCAGCAGCCAAGAATCTCAGGGATCACAAATGTGTGCTCATACTTTGAACATCTGCAGTGGCTGGGAACTTCACGGGGTTGAGTTTGCAAGAATAGCTTGCATTTTTCTTTTCTAGCCTGATTGCTGATCAAACTGTGCTGTTGTCTGCCTTGTTGCTTCCAGCAATAAAAATTTTCCATGGATCCAAAAGGAAGATGAGCAGCTCTCTGACTGTGACAGGCTTGAGCCAGAGCTCACGAAAATAAATGCAAAGTGCCTCATTAGCAGCAGCAGGCTTTCGATGAGATCCACTGTCTACTTATTCAATTATGCAGTGTAATTAGGAGAAAAATTGCTTCCTGGCCTCCCTTATAGGTAAAATTTAAGCATGAGGCTTTAGTCTCCCATTTTACCATAGTCTGCATAGTTTGCATTACTTTTTATGGTTGTTTTTCAGGCATTCCAATCCAGCTCTTCAAAAACCCTGATTAAATAGTAGTGTCTCTGAACCAGTGGCTTCCAGGCTATGCAGTGCACAAAATAATCATTATTTGATTACAGCACATTTGTCAGGTTCTTTTTTGTTCTCATTCCAGAATTAAAAATAAAAAGGAAGAATATTTATCATTATTCTGTTGTTCTACATAATTCAAAATTGGAAAAAAAATGTTTCTAACTAATCCACTTTCCTGAATTTATAAGAATTTTATATGAACTTATATGAGGTTTAACCTGCCTGGTTAAGGAAGCCTCATGACCTTGATATGACATTGCATGAAAGAAAGGACATAAGTGATGTCATTGCCAGTCAGTTTACAGAAAAAAAACAACCTCTGGCAAAACTAAACAAACAAAAGAAAAAACTATGTGGGATGTGACAAACACAAGGATGAGACTGACACAAGGATGAGCCTGAAGATGGCAGGAGAGCTGAGGAAGGTCCATCAAGGGACAAAACCAACTGTAGCCACCAGCTTGTCCTTGTCCCAGCCACTCTCATGACTATACAAGGCAAACAGGAACTATGTGGAGGAGGTGGACAAGCAGAAGCATTTTCCCACTTCAGCTCATCTTTATTTTTCACAGATAGCTCTGGAAAAATAATTTTTGGCCAACATACAGCATGAACCACAGAGGTATCAGCAGTAACACATCCCCTGTTGGGCTTGATGCACTGATGACCATTCCTTGGCACCACAGGAGACCCCACAGAAACTTGCACTGGCAGCTCATGTTTTGTATTACTACCATCCTCAGCATCCCATGGTTTGCAAGTTCTTGTTAAAACCTCTCAACAGAGTATTGCTGTGCTGTGATGTAGAACATCTCTTGTATTATTCTGGAAGAATATAAAAGTTCAATCAGCCAGCACTATGTATAGTTTCTAATTTCCCTAAAATACGTTAAACTCTTTTTGTTAATGGATTCATCTTCAAAAATAACAATGGAATTCTGCCTCTTTCCTTCTGAACTATCTCACCATGTGTTTTACTCTCCCTGTATTGACATTGCTTCACACTCTCATGGAAAGTTTTTTCAAAGGCAGCATGGTTTGCTGCTTAGTACTACTATAAAATAAAGTGCGGTAGCAAAAAAATAAAAACTAAAAAGAAAAGTTTAAAGAGCTAAAGTACTAAAATAGAGATCTAGGTTTGAAAATATTTATCTTCCCTTGGAGATATGAGTATGAGTGAAGTTATACTTTTGGTGCAGCTCACAGAAGTGACTCAAAAAATGGAGTGGATATATAAGGTGATCAAAATAGTAAGAAAAGGATAGAACTGTAAACAATTTTGAGAACATACAATAAATCAAATCAATTTAGGGCATGTGTATTCTTCACACTTAAATACATTGAGTATATTATCAAAGGTAAAAAATCTCAGGATTGATTCTTATCAAAATTTGAGCTTATTAAGTTATTTTAGTGGGGTAAAAGATTCTTAAATTATGATTATGTCTATCTTCTGCTTGACCTGAAATGTACATAAGAACTCAGGTATGTATGTGACTAAATCCTGTGAAATAAAGGTTGCACATTTCAGATAGCATTTGCTAATTTTAAATAACATTGCAGAGAACTCAGTGCTACTTTGGCCTGAGGCCCCCAAAACCTATCAGGAACAAATTTATAGTAAACTCAAATGTGTATTGGCAGCCTTGGTTTCATTTAAAAATGTCAGATGTTTCTCCAGAACAGGTGGCACTAAAAAAAATTGGTTATGGAAAATGAATCCTGCTTACAAAGAAAATATCCACTTTTGCAGATTGGAATAAAAACCATTGCACAGCTGATCTGTGAACTAGGAGTGCTTTTAATGTGTTTTCCTTAAAACTGCTTTGAGAAGTTCATGGCCAAACCTTGCCCTGTTACTGTTTGGTTTTAGGTTGCTTTTATTCCATAGTTCAGTGTAGTGAAGCTTAGCAAGTGAGACCTGAGCCATTAAAGTCTTTATGTATGATCTTGGCACTTGGACCAGCAATGGGAACACTTAGCTGCTGCTATTGCCCCATAAATCCCAAAGGAGTTACTGTGGCTTCAGACTGGAACAAACACAGCCAGGAAGGGGTCTGTAGTCATGCAGCACTCACAACAAATTATTTACACGGTGGTTCCCATCACACATCTCCCCTGGGCTTGTTCTTCCCACTATTTTGTGTGAGTAGTGTTTGAACTGATCATTGAGTTTTGTTCAACCCCTTCTCTGGTAATAATGGTTTGACTTTAAACTGAATCAGGTGAATCATGTCCTCAGATTTCATCATTGTTTCATTTTTAGTGGAAATTTACCAATATGGCACTGTGTTTTTAAGGTCAGAGATGTGCTGTGTGCCCAGCATGCCTCAGCTGATGGCATAGCCTCCCTGTTACTATGTTCTCCAGGCTGTGTAGCACAAAATGTACTTCAGAGGACACAGGTGAATAAAATAGAAAGAAGCACACGAATACAATAAATGAGAAAACCATTCACTGTTTTTCCATTTTTTGGTACTGCTATGGAATATTTGAGTTGCACTTCCCTGGCAAGAGACAGCTGCCCAGCCAAGATGAACCTGCCTTTGTATGAGTGAAAAAATTACAGAAGTCATTTACAAGAGTCATTACAAGAGTCCTTAGTGTATTAATTCCTGAAAAACTGGCCACACATTTCCCTGGCAAAACAGGCTTGTTGTGTCTTTCCAACCCAGAATCCCTCACTCCCTTAGCATCTACAGGACATTACTGCTGGTACAAACAAGAAATCATGGTATCAAATTGGAGTTTTTCTAGCATCCCAACATTTCCCTTATGAATCAGAGGTGCCTTTCAGAAGATGAGTGACCAGGAATTAAGAGAGGATAAATCCTAGAATAGTTTCTCTATCCCATCCCCACTTTTCTCATGGGAATACTACTTAGTACCAGAGCACATCACACATACAGATCGCCACAAATTAATCTGTGATATATGTAGTTAGCTTTTGCAGCAGGACAACTTCTAAATGTTTATCTATTTAAATTACTGTTCTCCTCTCTCTTTCTTAAAAAAATTCTTCAGTTCCTTCAGCTTTATTCACTTGTCACAGCAATTAGAGAGTGGGTCAGAGTTACAGGCAAAGCGTATTCCTCCTCATGCTTTGCTTGTTCCAGTTCTGCAGAGCTGGCAAGGAGTCTTGCTAATTGAAACAATCATGTGGGCAGTTTGGCACCTTCCTTTCCTTCCTTCCTCTGTGTCCTCTGAGGGGGATTCGAGATCTGTGGTGTGGGCTCTGTCACTGCTGGTACAGCGCTATAACCTAGAGGGTTTTACCTTTATCAGGTGCTGAGATTCTAATCTTAAAAATGCCCTTCTCAGTTTCATGTAAAGAAAGTAAGAAAAAAAAATCATTCTCTCCCAGGAATTTAAATCAAGGTTATTAAATTTAAGAGTAGATTGAGTTCTTTCCTTGCATTCAGTTGCCTTTTTCGAGTTGTGATATATTCTGGTTCCTAGCAGCACAGAAGTGTTTATGCTGGTTACTAAAGGAATAAATTGTTCTGAGGACACAGATGTCCAAGCAGTTAACATTACAGCCCCCAGATATTGCCAAGGAAGTAGGAAAACCTGAGTTACTCTCCTGCAGAACCACTTTGTTAAGCTATGTTTCTAACTTATGTCATCCTTAGCTCTCTCCTTTTACACAACATCCCTGCATGATGTTGGTGGGCGCAGAACCCTGTGCCCAGAGGTCACAGCTGGTGACAGAGATTTTGTGAGTCTAGAATGTGAGCAGATGTAATGGTGCCTGCAGAGGCCTCCATTTTTATTTGCCCACCTTCAACCCTAAAACCAGACAGATTTTAAGTTTAGGTTTGCCTGAGCACCCAGAGCAGCATTTCTGTTAAAAATCACGGATTATCACATAAAAATATTTGTAAAATTACACCTCATGAAGATCACCTGTCTATTTCAATGCTTTATTTATAGGTTTCTGGCTGCAGTGATTATATATAAGAATTATATATATATATTAAAGTTGCTAATATCTAGTATTTCTGTGTCTTTTAAACTTTTCCAGTGAATAATTTTGTTGTTGTTTGTAAAAATGGGCATGCTGTTAAGAAATGAACCAAAATAAGATTCAGATTGATCAGCTGATTTCAGAGGATATTTCACTGACTTCTTAGGAAGTTCAGGGGAATAACAGTTGAAAGGAGATGCAATATATTGACATTATCTAGATTTTTCCCATTTAATCATCTGACTAAGAACCATCAATGGTTGCTAATTAAAAAATATCAGCTCTAATTATTTTAATTTTTCCTTTTAACACAACAGCTTGCAAGGAGTTTGTGGAAACCTTCATATTTTTAATCTATACATTACATATATATATTTATATATGTGTATATATATAAAACACAAGGTATTTCAGCTGAAGTTTTGTCTAGTACAAAATACTGGAAAGGCAGGAAATTTTAAGTTGAGTCTAAAGGTAAAATAAACAATCAAATCAAAATTGAATACAGATTCGGGTCTCTGTGAAGTCTCTGCACTATTAGAAATGAGGTATGGAAGGAGAATTGATTCTTTTCATTTTTATACCATCAGAACCAGAAATGGTCTTGGTGTAACACTGGCAATGAAACAGGAAGATGGGATGAAGACATAAGAAGTTCTAAAATTAGGACTCTTCAACAGGGATCCAGACAGGGAGAGAAAGAGGAGTGTTCTCAGTGCCATCCGTGCTGTGGTGGGCTCTTGACAGGCTTTCCTTTTCCAGCTTTGCTTCCCTGTGGAAAACTGATGTGACTCTGTGCCACTTTTTGCATTTCCCTTCTCTCCAGGGCTGCTCAGAAGATCAGGAGGGATGAAGGCAAAGCTTCAGAGCGTCCAGCTGAGCATTCGACCACCAATTCAAGCACCCACCTGCATTCTGTCTGTCATAGACAATGTCTGTCTGACCCTTGACAACCTGAACCCAGCAGGTCCTATTTAGGAGTCCAGAAATTCACCTGTGCAGCTGGAAATCTTTCCCAAGAGACCTTTGCTAGTTGTATGGAGACAAATTCTCTTCTGATTTTAGCAAAATATGCTAATTCTTGGCAGTCTCATGTTCTTTTTTTTTTAACTAAGGCTGCCATTTTAATAACCAGGAGCGTCTACTTGAGTTCAGATCTAGTCATTGAGGTCTCCAGGCCTCAAGACACATAAAAAGCCTGTCCTACCTGAAACTACTTTTGGGATAAAATTTAAAAGTAAATATTTACTGAATTGGCTTGAGAGTTTCCCTGTCCTCATTAATAGCAACAACTGGTGGGAGAAGGAAAAGTCCCCATAGCTGGTCTGCTGAACATCTTAAGACTCTACTGGTGTTGATAGCTCAAAACTTCCACAGAAATTTTTCTCTAAGTTCATGGATAATTCCCTTCATTCCCATTGCAGATAACTGAGCTGTTTTAGTTGTAAAAACTTCGCTACTATTCACAGGACCAAGTAATTGCTGAAGACAATGATTTAGAAAGCTGCTCGTAAAAACTCGGTTGTGGTGTTGCCAGATGCCTGCTCCGACAGATTGTGCATCCTTTCTGTAAGGAGTCAGGAGACATGCAGTGCTCCTGATTTATGTAGCCCTTCTAATCTGGGCTGGGACAGTTGCAAACAGCTGTGTCCTTTACCATTTTTGCTGGAATTTTCTGTAGATGTATCTCCCAGGTCTGTAGGGAACAGTAGGCCACTAACTGTTATTTCAATGGCACTTTGTCCATCTCAAAATTTGAAACAGATCCTTTGAGAAAATGAAGGCTGCCTGCCATCGTATCTGGTTTTGCTGGCTTAGATCAAAATGCTTATTCTCCCTTCTGTTCCTGCTCTAGATCAAGGGCTTCTTTAGCACTGGGGTCATCACTTATTGATGTGCAATTAAGATTTAGGTGAGATATTGGGAGGACATTTTTTATTGTGAGGTTGAGCTCTTGGCACAGGGTGCCCAGAGAAGCTGTGGCTGCCCTCGGATCCCTGGATGTGTCCAAGGCCAGGTTCGACAAGGCTTGGAGCAGCCTGAGACAGTGGAAGGTGTCCCTGCCCATGGCTTTGGTTACAACGCCAGCTCAACTCATTGACTTCAGCCTAAAGCAGCCATTTTCTTGTCTTTTATTGCTTTAGAGGTTGAATTACTCCATCCAGACCACATGCTGAGAGAACTAATTTCCAAGGGCCTCTTCTGCTGTGAGCAGCTGAAATATGAAGATCCAAGGCTCCAAGCCAGGTTTTCATTTCTGTTGAGCAGGCATGAATGGAACCACTCCAGTTTTAATGAGCATAACTAGAGCTAGTGAGTACTTGGGCCTCCTCAGAGCAAATTTCCAAGAGTCATACTAGAAAACAAAGGTCTGACACTCAGCTCCCTGTTACCTTCTCGGTTTGAATGGCTCAGATACTGTTTTGAAAACTTGTAATTTTTGAAATCACAAAAAAAGATTTGTTTATAGACTTTGCAAATATAGAGGAGATTTACTGCAGTGAAAAATAAAAACCTGATGGTATATAACACTTGAAGTCCTCAGAGTAATGATGGACATGATAAATGACACTTTTTAGGGTAATAGCATTACCTCACAGGCTAGACTTAATTAAAACCAGAAACACTGCTGCATGTCTTACTTGAGAAAATTAAAGGACACTGGCTAACTTTCATCGCCAATTTTTGTCATACCTTCTGATGTAGACAGCTGGTCTTGAGTTCATCATCACAAAGTAGCAGGTTCAGACTTGGAGGTGTCCCATAAGGGATATCAGCCCATAACTTCATGGCATAACGTATGGGCTGTTGAGAAAGCTGACAGAACAGAGCTTGGATTTTTCACAGGTCATTTCCCCATAAGGGAAGGTTTTGGAGCTGTGACTGTTATTTCAGAACCTTTCTTCCTGGTCATGCTCAACACAGAGCTCATTTTTTTTTTTGGGTCATGCATTGGTTGGCGGAGTATATCTTGGAGTAAATGCTGCTTCCAAATGGAGGTCATGATCTTGGAAGTGCAAGTGGAAATGGGGTCATGGGAAAAGTTTAGAATTGTTGAAATGTGGTAAAAGCAAAGTAATCTATAGATATCTATGCTGACAGCAGACACAAAATGGTTCTTTGAGGAATTCAGATGGAGTTATCACAGGGAGTAATAACTGGCAAGGTCGAACAGACATACGTACCTCAAGGTTTGGGCCTGCTGTGCTTAGAAAAACTTCAGTTAGTTCAGCTCTCTTAAGGCTAAACCATGGGTTATGATACCCTTTTAATCACAGAAATAAGGCTTTGTGGGGAAGTTTCCTTTAAATTCACAAGTAGAATCACTTCTTTTGGGCAAACAAGAAACCTCCTCTCTTGATAGTGAGAACATTTTCACATGTCTTGTGCCACAGTCATCAAAGATTTTCATCCTCATTTTGTAGCAAATATTTCCATATATGCCAATGTTTGCTTTATTTTCCAGCAAAGGGCTCTTCCCACTCTTAGAGGTCGGAAGACTAAAACTGGAGAGGTGTTTGTTTTCAGAAGAGAAATTGTAGGTTTGCCTGCTATGTACAAATCCTTAGACCAGAAGATTTTTTTTCTCAATGAGCAAATTTTTCACACTAGAAATTTACAGCAGTACAAAGCTGTGTCTGTGTTCCTGTAGAATGTAAGTGACTGAGTTGTATGATTGCCTCAAATAATTTGGGCTCAGTTTAATGTTCTCTTTCTCACTTATGGCAGTTTGTTAATCCCACTGAGTAATACACTCCCTGTCCAATAGAATTTCAATAAATATCATGATTGAACATTGTTGAGAAGTAACCAATTAATACATAGTAAAAGGATTTCAGATGCAGAGCACAATCCTGAAAAAAAGCCCAGGCTTGTTGAGTGCGTGAGAGTCCTTTTGCATTGCCTTTTTTGAGGTGAAATTATTGTATGATTCAGTGAAAGACACTGGTATTTGTCATTAAAATTGTAAAGCAAATGTCTAATAAAATGGCAGAAAGTTCAATCCTTAGTGTTGCTATTTTTAAAATGCCTTTGTTTTACTTTTGATGGTATTAGGCATTTAACATTAAAAAAAAACTCCTCTTCTCTTGTATTTCCATTTGACATAAAGATGTCCACAACAGACAAAAAGATCCCATACTTCCTCTGTAAAACATTTATAAAAATTCTGGAGTGCTGGACTGAAAAACCATCAGAAAGTCAAAAGTGCCTGCCTTAATCAAGTTACCTTGTGCTTTGTGAAACTGGCAAATACACACAGGGCACTGTGTAAGCTGTAACCTTTTCTGCAGATTCAGCCATGCAAACCCAATGGAGAATTAAGCAACTGAAATCCAATTCTAACACCCACAAGCCCCAGGAAGTCACATAAGTGAAGTAAGTATCAGTGATTTTCACAGATAACTTTGCCCTTGCCAAGGCAGGGGCTGTATTTCAGTTTTAAGCTGGCCAGCATGTGCAGTGGTCTGGAAAACAAGTAATAATATAGTAATATAAACAAAATGTAGATTCCGAACTCTGGTACCAGCCCTAGGAGGAAACTCAGCCAGAGCTGTCAAGAGTTGTCAGCAATGCACTTCTGCAAATGAGAATTTCTGGCCCGTGTCTGTGCCATCTTCCTATCTCACAATGACCAAGTACTGAAATTTCAACAGTCCTTGCACTGAATGAAGATCAAGTAAGGTAGTCATTTCCATCAGTATAAGAGTACGCCTGTATTAAAGACAGAAAGTTTTTGCCTTCTCTATTCCTTTTCCATGCATCAGTCAGAAAGACAAAGGTAGAAGAGACTACCATTCCTCAGGAAGATCAAATATTGCTCCGTACTGTTTGAAAAAATGTCATACAACAAAACAAGCAGGATTTTTTTCACCCTCACAAAGTCCCAATACTGATTCCAGAATCTGCACTGTCCATGGATATCTGTTCCTGCCTGGGCTTATACCCTGACTGTACCACCAAGCAAGGCCAAGCAAGGCTCAGTGAGGTGAAAGCCACCAATGAAATTTGTGTCTTAAACACAAAAACAGTGTGACTGTTCATGCCTGTTGCTCATTGCTCAGTGAGGATGACAGGAGAGGTGACACGTTCACACTATTTCCAGCTATGGAGACCCTTTTGGTGGGATATAAACATGTCTGCCCTGCTTGAACTGAGGTGGTGAGCGCATCCGCATGGTCTGACATCTGCACCAAGGTCCAGAGGCAGCGACCACACAATCCCAGACCAAACAATACGCTCGAATCCAGCCAAAAGTTAACTGTAATAAAACCAGCTCTAAACACAAAGGACTGGGCCTAGCTGTAGGCCTGTCACTAGTGGTGTCCCCAGGGTTCAGTACTGCGTCCTGTTGTTTGAAGGGACACATGTCTCCTCAGAAGTTCACTGAGGACACAAATCTGGGAGCAGTGGCTCTTGAGAGCTGGGCAGCCCTTCAGAGAGGCCTGGACAGGCTGGAGAGATGGGCAGAGAGGAGCCATCTGAAGTTCAACAAAGACAAATGCAGAGTCCTATACCTGGGCAAGAACAACCCCAGGCACCGGCACAGGCTGGGGGTGACCTGTAGGAGCAGCTCTGCGGAGAAGGACCTGGGGGACCTGGGGGACAAGGAGCTGTCCCTGAGCTAGCAGTGCCCTGGGGGCAAGGAGGCCAATGGGATCCTGAGATGCCTTGGGAAGAAAATTCCCAACAGGTCAGGGACTGATCCTTCCCCTGTGCCCAGCCCTGGAATGCACCTCTGGGGCTCTCTGTCCAGCTCTGGATCCTCAGCACAGCAGAGACAGGAGCTCCTGGAGCACAGCCTTTGGAGGTTGTGCAGCTGAGGAAGGGTCTGGAGCATCTCCATGCCCAGGAAAGGCTGAGGGAGATGGAGCTGTTCAGCCTCGAGAGGAGCCCCAGCTGAGAGAGGCCTCAGCCCTGGCTGCCCCTGGGTGTCCCTTTGTCCCTGTGTGTCCCTGTGTGCAGGGAGGGACAGAGCAGACACAGGCTCTGCTCCAGGACTCAGCAGTGGCAACGGGCAGGGGCTGATCCCAGGAATTCCCCCTGCACAGGAGGCACAACTTCTGCCCAGCCCTGAGCAGAGGCCAGAGAGATGTGGACACTTCTCCCTGGGGATAGTCCAGAGCCATCTGGACACACTCCTGTGCCCTGTGCCCTGGGATAGCCCTGCTTGAGCAGGGAAGTGGCACCAGTGACCCACTGTGATCCCTTCCAGCCTGAGCCATTCTGGAATTCTGTGGCTCTGTGACTTGACCATGGCGAGAAGAAAGTCCTGCAGGCAGGTAAGAGGAGATCTCTCCACTTTGCTTCTTGGATCGAAGCCCACATAACTGTTATGAATGGGCCAGGAAACCTGCTCCTTTTCAAAAAGGCCTTTATTGAAAGACACCGCTCTGGGGTGCGGGCCTGAGGGGCTGTGCACACCACTGCTGCTCTCACTGCACATCGCAAAGAAGGAGGATCTGTGCAGCCCTGTCATTAGGGCAGAGCTGGGGCTTCTCTTCTCATGGGAATCTCTAGGAAAACACACATGGTTTGTTTGTCTAGGGGTGTTTATCTGGTTGAGCACCACTAATGTCAGGGTGATGATGATTCTGGGGTTGGACTTGATTGATGTTTTGAAGTCCTCTGCTGTTTTCTGGGTCAAAAAAGCTGGTTCCAGTCTTCAGCTTGACTATGGCTCATTGTTTTGGTATAGTTTGGTGTCTGACGTGCCTTAGTTTGCATATGACTCGGGGCACACAGACCCCTGGGAGCAGCAGCAGTGGTTCCCTCCGGGGGATGAGGGAGGTTGGAGTAGGGAACAGGGTTGTTACATAATAACAGGTAAGTAAGAGAAAGGGGGCAGAGGTACAGAGAACTGGAATATTACATCTTATAAGAGAACTCTTAAAACATGTCAATAACGGGTAAGTATTTAACATTGTTAACAACTATCATAACTGTTCATAATAATTGAACTAATTAACCAGGACCAACAAAGGAAAAATTTATTTCTCACAATAACCATGACATGTATTCTCGGAAAACTCACATTTAAAGGGCAGAAAGTATCTGCATGCTTTTTTCTTCCTGAAATTTGTGCCTCCTTTCTTTATTAGTGAGTATTTTAAGGCTTATCTCTGTACTTTGCTGACTTTGACCTTTCAGTGAGTGATTGCATAATTAGTCTTTGAACTTGTATATCACTTCACAGCTTCTCACTTTCCCACAAAGGCACTGGTACCCTGTGGTATTTCCACCTCTTCCTACTTTTGTATGCACATTTCTGCCTCCTCAATACACAACGAAGTCAGCCAACACAAACATACTTCATACCAGCTGATTAGGCTTTAGGTTAAGGCTGAGGAAGTACTTTGATTCAAAGTCCTGATTTCCATCATTTTTTAAATATTTTGTGGGGGAAAAAAATTCTTTGTTGGTTTTCCAGTTATGCTTTGTAAAACAAAGAAGAATAGCTTAAACTCCTAAGGTATTCAATTTAAAGCATGTTTCTTCTTGTTGAATAGAGTACGAAATAATTCACTCTTAATTTACATCAGATCAGGTATCATGACTAAGAACACTAACCTGGGTTCTTTATACAGCCTTTTTTGGAAAAGATCTCAGAAGAGATTGTTGTAAATCTTTGGGAAATAAGGTATATTCTATACAGAAACTATGTCCACATTATTTTTATGGAAAATGCAAGGGTAGCAATACAACATATTGAGACAGAGACTCAAAATCCTAAGCATGCAGAAAGGTATAACACAGGTCTCTGCAAAACAAATCATGACATACAAAAGGCATGTGAAAAAATAACCTCCCCTCTCTTCTGTAAGAGGAGATTATTCATCATATTTATCTCTCAGATCGAGAACATGGAGCTACAACCCTTCTCGAAAAGGTTTGAGAGTTCATATGGCAATAGGCAAAGAAAAAGAGAATTGTTTGAACAGTGTTTTATTCACAGGGTGCTCACATCAGGAAAGTTTTTTTAAATTGCTATTCAGGAAAATTTTAACCATATGTACAGAGTTGAAAGGGGCCACATAAATAAGGGAGGTTAACAAGGGCTTTTTAAAAATGTTTTCAGATCTTGCCTAATCATAGATTCCACAGGACAGGCGTTGTTTTGTTGCTTTGCAGCTCTCCTGTCTGTATGCCTTAATAGGGCAACATCCTTTAGACATCACACAGAAGAGTTGTTTTGTGTTTCTAGGACAAGAAAAGACATTCCGTTGAATTTCAGACTTAAACCCATTTATATGGTTTACCTTGGGGGCTGATTTTGTTTTGGTGGAGGAGGGACAGCATGGATGATTATTATGTCTTATAAAGTACTACAAATATTGAAAACATGCCAAAGATAAAAGGCATGATGATCACAGTTGGGACATTTTGCACCATAAACTGTTTTCTACGAGTCTCTTATACCATGCTGCCTTTGGAAATATCTATTTAGGCCCAGCAGTAGTGGCATGAGTGGGTAAAAAGGAAGGCACTCTGTGACAGGACTTGTGGAAATGGTCCAATTCTGTACATTTTTGGAACAAAAATTCTAAATTGCTCTTAGCTGTTTAAACTTTATGAGTCGTTTTCAGGGAAACCTCATTTCGCATTCATCTCAGAATTATTCATATCTAAGAGAGCAGGAATTGAAAATCATTAATAAAAGTGTATATGCACAATTAATAAGATAATGAGACAAATATTTTGTTCTGTTTCCTTCTTTTAATCAGGCCACATACCTGGTGATAGAAACAGACCCATAGATACAGAATAACTGAGTTTGAATAACAAGTGCTCGTTGCTTTATCTCTGGATTTTTGTGTCACTTCCTCATGCTTTTTCTCTTATTAAGAAAGGTATATCTATTTTTATGAATAGCCTATAAACCTGTGGCATGTACTGGACTTCTATGCAAGCAAAAAATAGTATTTTGTATTTTCTAGCCTATAGCAATGAAAATTCTTTGATATTGGTAGCTAAAGCCATACTAAAGGTATATGTGGCTTGCCTGTGTGCAAGAGTAGAGTTTCTGATTTATGGTTTCTGGAGGGTTTATTTTTATTTTGTTGTAATGACTCCATGACAAATATGTTTACTTAAACAAGCCAAAGCATTTCCTGCCAAACTTGCCGATTCTGTATTTTACTACTATAATAGCCCACATTTTCAGACTTGGTGCCTCAAGTAGCTTTTAAGGTATGCAACAATTTTTGATGTGCTGACCCAACTGATATTTTGATTTATATGCACCTTCCCATCATTATATGTCTTAAATAATGCCACTTAATTGTCTTCAAATGTAGAATAAAAAATCTAAGCATAAACACACTTGTCCTTCAAGAGGTCTGACTCAGGAGCAGATTCAGATCAGTCAGTACTTGTAGATTTAATTCCAAAAGCATTGTGTGGCTGAAATGTAAGTAATGAGAATTTTCAAAGTACCTTTCATTCCAGTTAGCATCAGAATGAGACTTTTGGTTTTTTGCAGTTTGGTCTTTTGAGCCAAAAAGAAGTCTCAAATTTTCTTCACTGTTGCTTCACTAATTTAGGCGTTGTTTACTCTGTTTCATGTGTGTTTAATGTTCATGTTCTGTGATTAAGTTATTTATTAATTCCTGTGTCAGAACTGAGGAATAAATCATGTTTGTGGGAAATAAGGCAAGTCAAAGATATCTATGGAATGACTGCAATGACTAAGTATTATTTGCAGTATATGGTTTGCTGCTCCATATTTCCATGCTCTGGGGGTTCTCAAGCTACATGGAAGCTCATTTGCCACCACAGCTGGTTTGTTTTTTTATTACTGTTTCCTGTTTACTGTGCTATATATAGAATATTTGATACTTGAACATTCCTGTTCTGTTAACAATTCATATTAATTTAGCATTCCTTCATGAGCACGCATGTTGAAACCTGGGCTTCAGTTCAGCAAGGTATTTGAATTCATGTCTCAGTTTGGGAATCATATAACCTCAGAGCTGAGCTATATTAATTAATCAAGACAGATAGAAAGCATAGAGGGTGGCAGAAATATGAGAATATCCTTTAAGTAAAAGAAAGATTACGTTTTCATTGGAAGCTACTGCACCTCACAACAATTTCTGCAGATTGCTGACAGTCATCCAAAGCCTTTAAGAGCCAGTGAATTTTCAGTAATGGAATTTTACTTTGGAACACTTTACCTTAAATTAGCCATATCACTATCAATAACAGTAAGCAATCTGCAAGCAGGACTCCAGACTCTTTGGCATATTTGAGAGCTACGTGCAATGCCTTCTCCTCACTAGCTATTGCTCTCTTGTGGTTGTTCAGATTCTGCATTGACTCAAACAAGTGAGGTGGAACATTCTTATTTCATTAGCAGCAAATGGCCTGCAGGCAAAGTTCAAGCTGTAGCTTTAATGTACACAAAATATATGTAAAGGTCTTCAAAAGCTCTTTATCTAAGTCCTACTTTTTGACCTTATTTGTTGATTAATAATAAAAAAACCCAAATACATTTTTATGGGTATACATCTTATGGTGGATGTCTAAAACAGAGGGTATATGAAAATATTCCTGCATAAACCCCACACACTGGTAGTATAGCATAAGTAGGTATGTTTGTGTGTCTATATATTTTTTTTATTTCTAACGGATTTGGAAGCAGTATAGGGAATTCTCACTTTCAAGCAACATCCTGTGCTAACTTATAGAATCCAAGTATAAGGGATTATATAGAACTATATTACACTACAGAAAAGGATCTAAGATGCACTTTGATAAAGTGAGTGCTTCATCAGGGATCAACTTTCTGAGAAAATTATTGGCCATTTAATCACTTCATATAGTATTGGAATGGAGAGAAATAAATATTAAGATTTCCATTAATGAAACAGAAAGCTTGTGCTTGATTTTAAGCAAATAAACATGTCCCAAATGTCCCAAACTAACCTGTAGCTAGTTACAAAATATCTACAAGTTACAAACTACCTGCACTGATAATTTTTTTATGGTTTTTTTGTTGTTGGTTTTTGGGGGTTTGTTTTGTTTTGTTTTTGTGGGTTCTTTGGTTGGTTGGTTTGGTTTGATTTGGTTTTTTTTTTGTTTTTGTTGGTTTTTGGTTTTGATTTCTTTTGGTGATTCTTTTAAAATATATAATTGGCTCTTTACCAAGTTCCTTCAACCTTTTTTCATGGCCTCTTACGCATGTTAAAATACTATGCTTTTCTTGACTCTAGAACAGATCTCACTGGAAACATTGCTCCAAATTTCCCCAGATTTTTGCTCCCAGTGTTCAAAGGGCAACATTTAAAATGAAAACCATTATTCAGCCATTTCTATTTTTCCAAAGATTTTTAAAGTTACTTTGTGGCACTCTGAACATGGTTTTGCTGGAAAAAAGGACAAATTGCAGTGGGCCTAAATCTACTCTGCATTATGCTGGGGAATATTAACTAGAGTGTTTTAAGAGTAGTTTAAAGCCACCTGTGCATGCATCATGGTTTCTATAAAGAAAGGATTAAAAAGATGTCTGTGACCCCCAAATGGCTGATACAACCTGAGGCTCCTCATTATTTCACCTTACATGGCCCATTAATATGAGCTTGCATTAACAGCAAGCAAACAGAAATCTCTCTCTCCTCTCTCTGCTTTCTTCCTTACTACTGAAGTTGGGAATTATTTTTAACTGTATATAAAACTAAATTAATCCTCCATATTAACAGACTGATCACCTATGACAGGGGTGTGTGGTTGCCCATTCCCAGAAAGCGTGGGGGACTTCTGGAGTGCTTTATGGATAACATCTTGTTCATGTTTCTGTCTTCCTCACATAAATCAGGGAGCCAGCCCACCCCTCCATATCAAAAGGTCACTGCCAAAAAAAAAGCAAGGAATCTCCACTGGAATTGCAGAAAAGCATCTAGAAAGGCTGAAGTGATGAAATTAGCAGCCTAGCAACTGTGACTGTGTCTCTCAGTATTGGATTTTTGTATTTTAATTAAATGTTTTTATTTTCTTCTTCCTCACACTCATTTTCTCTCCCTATTTAATTTGTTGGCTTCTCCCACAAGGGAAGTAATATCTATGTGTTACATTTTAGGGCCTAAGGTGACTTCTGTGGCATTTCAGTCTCATTTCAACTTCTGATGGATTTGTGTATGTGTGCTAATCATGATAAATTGGTACAGATGCCAAAATAGTCTGTACTCAGTGCAATAACTCCAAACAATATCCAGTCTTCTTCATGGATTTACACCTAGAATGAATCACATTTCCACTGTTCCATCAACATTATATAAATATTAGGGTTTGGGGTCAAGAGAGAGAAAAGGATGATTTCTTTACATTTTGTTTCCTTTGATAAAAATATTAAAAGGAGTATTTCTTCCTGCTCCCCTGCAGGGGATTCTAATTGAGTGGCAGTTTTGAAGTCTGCCATGGACTGCAGACATGAATCTACGGCTTGAATTCATCCCTTGAAAGACTCATTTGACAGCAACTGTTAATGTCAGCATGTGCCTTGAATAGACAGCTCTTAAGGCTGGAGGAACATGAGGCTGCTGAAAATTGGCTTTTAACGTTTTGAAAGAATATTACATTTATTTCTCATGTTAGTGCATCTCAATAAATATTGCCAAGTCAGCCACAAAAAGATAAGTGGATGAGCAAGATCTAGGGTCACACAAAATTAGTTATAACTAAGGAAAACAAAGTGGTTTTTCCTAAAATGTGGACTGTTTAATAAGTTTAGATCGCATCAGTCATAAATTTATGGAAGAAGTTTGCAAATGGTTATAGTAATGGTTTATGGTATGTGTCCTAATTAGAAATTAAACTCCACGTTCTTCAACATCCACAAAAAAATACTGATTTTTATCAGTTTTCAAGTTCTATGTAAATCCACTAATATTAAGTCATTAGAAGATAAAAGCAATTTAATTTTGTAGCACGATTTATATGTTTTTAGAATAAGCTTGGGATTTTTAGGTTTGCTAATACAGCTTTGCTTTTAATGAACTCTATAACCAAGGAAAAAATCCCCAAATAAAATCTCACCACAAACCCAATGAAAAGAATTTTCCCAGCAAGTGAATAATTCATTAATATTGTATTTAGAAATTCTATTTCTGTCATATCACTATCAAAAGCAAAAAGTAATTGGGCTATTGCTGCCTGAGCCTGCTGTTGGTGAATGACAGGGATCTTAGAAATTCCATAAAATAACTCTGTAGGAAAGTACTTAATAAAATGCTAATTAGGCACTTAACTGCCATGCAATCTTGTACATTTTTACATGATTTTTCACTATGATCCATATTTACCAAAATCAAAGAAAATTCTAAAGCAAAACCAGAACTGATAAAGTGTTTATTTGCCATGTTACGTCATTTCAGAGATGGTCATAAACCACTGGAAAAAATTGTTCAGAAAAATTGAATTGTCCATTGAATCAAGGTCAGATGCCATTATAGAAAAAAACTGTTATCAAAAAAGAAGATATCAAGTTTAAATAAGGTAGTGCTTGAGGAAAGTTTCTGAGTTGTGTTAAACAAGTGTTGGACATGCTGAGCTCACAGTCTCCTTGGATTTAATAATCTAACCCCCAGGATTAATTTACTCTCATTTAGATATCAACATTGAATTCCGTGCTGAAGATGGTTGTCCAGGATTCCTTTATAACTTAGGAAATGAATAAACCCCTCTAGGTCATGATTCATTTCACCCTAATGTAGCCATCTGAAATGATGCTTATTTTTCTCCATCAAGGAGTCTAGACAGGTTGTTTAGGCATATATGGTATATTATATACATCTGAACTGAGGAAACATGAAATGGAACCATAAATCCAGATGTCTTGTCTGTATAGCATACATACTTTACACATACATCATAGTAGATACGCATATATATATTTTTATTCTCTGTGTGTGTGTATTTCTCCTGGTGTTTCCAGGAAAAGCAGGCAGTTTCCAGGCCAGTGGAATCCTCATGATAACCTTGGGTGAAAGGAGGTTTTCATCCTTTGCCCTGGATGCTAGATGGCAGCATTGCACTTCCTAAACACCTTAGTGGAAAATAGGGACGATCACAGCACTCTGAAGATCTGAAGAGCAGAATGCTGTCAGTAAGGAAAATTCAGATAGTCTAAATAGTCATAAAATTAAAATATTATGTTTATGAAGGGGTTGCCTGGAACAGAAGGTGCATTGTACTTTCTTCTTTCCTGACAATGTAGCAGATGAGAAGAGCATTGCTCCTATTTTATATTTGCATTATTAATCTTCAGGATTAAGCCCCTGAAATGTCACTTTCTAGAGATTTTTAGCATTCAGGAGGAGCAGTGGTTTTGCAAAGGGGTGGGTGAACCTTACCCCACTGACACAAGGATTTGAAAATGAACATGAATTCTGCTGTGGGCCTGGATTTCCTAATCCCCAAGTGATGGGGCTCAAGCAGTCATAGCACCATCTACCATTGGTTTCCAAACGTTGAATGAAAGCAGTGATGGACAAGGAGAACTAAGCAAAAGAAAAATATTTTGGTCTAGTTGGGAATAGAAAAAAGGGTTGGTTGGTAGCTTGGGGGTAGGCAACTCAGTGTGAAGAGAATTTCCAGCTGGAAACTGGTGTTAAGTGATAGTTTTGGACCCTGATCCCAGCCCCAGGCACTGGGAAGCTGCACATCTGCCTAAACTAACAAAAGGGAGAGTTCAAAAGGAGCTGAGAGATGCCAAGTGGGTAGGAAATCAATGCAAGATCAAAGTCTCAAGAGGGATGGATGCTGAATTGGTTGCTTTGAAAGAGGACAAAGCAGGGGAGGTGCTTTATGTATAGATCAGTTTTTATTGCAGCATTCTGGATGGGGATGTTCTCTTGAGAGGAGGCTGAGTTGAACCATCCCTGTCCTGCAGAGAACAGATCTCTTGCTGGAGCACAAGGAGGTGTGCCTGAGACAGTGACGTCAGAAGGATGTGGAAACAGAGACAGCAATCAGGCTCAGCAGTCTGATTTCCATGGGAAGTGTGGTTCCTCTGAATATTCAGTGGAAAAATGTGAGGGGAATCATAACTCTTTTAGGTTAAAAAATAAGATGCACTTAATCCATACAATCTTGTGAGCTTTTATTTTTTGTGTGCAATGACTCAATTTGTGCTGTAAGGTTTTTTTCAAGGCTTTATTTTCTTGTGGCAACATAGACAGGGTAGACATAGACTTCAGCTGCAAGTAATGATCAAACATACATAAAATAGCAATAATTACCTGCATACAGGTTATTTTGTTAAGAACAAGACTGTTTGTTAAGAACAGGCCTGTAAAATCAGGCCTAAATGTCAAATGTGTTCTAGAGATCAATCATCCACTGTGACTACTAGAGAGACAGTGACTTCATGTTATTAAAGTCAGACTCTAATCCTGCAACTGGAATGTTTCTTTACCCAGCTCTGGTATAAATTATTAGGGAATTAAACCTGTAGCCTGACTGGAAAATTGATACTCTGTTTGTCACCAGGTTTAGCATCAAATGAGACTTGATCAGTTTTTTTACAATCATTGCAGTAGGTTTATAAGGCAAAATTGCATGTAAGTCTTGTGCAGATCCCATTTTTGGAATGGTTTCATCTGTGATGGCGTCAAGTGATTAAATTGGTAATACATTGTTTGGTCTGGCTTTATTTTAGTTTTTCTTTTTCCCTTACCATGGAATATTTTGACATTTGTTGAAATTCCCCAACTTCTAACTTTCCATTTGGAAGTTAATTGAAGCAACATAGTTTATTTTCAGTAGAAACTGAATTTATATATGTCAGACTGATATTTCAGGTCTGCTCTGATGCCTTCTTGGACTTACCCTTCTTATAACCTCCTCTCTCACTCTTCATCTGAGCAAAACTATGCTGAAGTCTCTGTAGTTTCTGGGATTCATATCCTTCTTGTTGCAGGAATCATAGAATAGAATTCCAGAATGGCTTGGATTGGAAAGGACCTCAGAAATTGTTCCACCCCCTGCCAGGGGCAAGGACACCTTCCACTATCCCAGGTTGCTCCAAGGCTCATCCAACCTGGCCTTGAACACTTCCAGGGATCCACAACTAATCTGAGCAACAGTGCACTGCCATACTCACAGTAAAGAATTCCTTTCTAAATGAATACTATGTGTTTTTTTTCAAGGCACTGAGAGACAGCCATGATCACTGAAAACTCGATTAAAAACATCCAGATTTTTCCTTTAAATTGGACCTGAATCTGTCACATGATTAATATTCATTAATCCTCCACCACAGGCCCTGAAATAGATATGTCTCTAGTGTGCCTCATGTATTTCTAACAAAGTCCAAACATACAGCAATTTTCTCTTGGGTTCTATGCAGGGAGAATATCAGAAAATACATTTTTATTGTGCCCTGACACAGTTTGCTGAAGGACATTGTGGAGTCTCAACTTGGAGATATTAAAAAGCTGTCTGGACATGGTCATGGGCAGCCTGCTCTAGGTGACTCTGAGCAAGACAGCCAGAAAGAAAGACTCCAGAGGTCTCTTTGAACCTCAGCCAATCCCTGACTCTGTTATCCCTAGGTAAGCATACTTCAGGGAGGGAAGAGCTTAATAGGCAAATGAAAAGCTGTGCACTCAAGAAAAGCACTGACCCAAAACACAGCCCCAAACCAGTGCTGGGGAAGTATACTGACTTTATCCAGACAAAAGTAGCACAAAGGGATAATGGGAAACATTTTATAAATTCATCAGCCTTTTCAAGTATTCTGACAGTTGTCTGATAGGAAAACCTAGCTTGCAAAGCAGTGCAATATTCCTTAGTGTTGTGAAGTACACGACTATTGGGTAACGGTAACAAAAGCCAATTTTCCCAGTTAGACAAATTGAAGATGAACTGTCTTGGGGCCTCTGTAGGAGAACTCCTATCAGTGGACTTTCCAGTGCTAAGACAGTTTCTCCAAGATTTCTAAGGCTTACCCAAATCCTGTGACTCTTTTGTTTCCCTATAAACACTACTTTCCATCTAAGATTTTATTTTTGGTGAAGGGAGAAAAGTGAAGGGAGAAAAATGTTTTCTCTGCCTTCCCCCACGATTCCTCTTTTCCTTTCAAGAAATCAATGGCATGACTCATTTCCCACCCTGTGACTTGTTCCCTTGGGCTAAAGCTCCAGGAGTCTGGCCACTGCATCCTACAGCTTCCTCCCAACTTGCTTGCTCAGGTTTCCTCCTCACAGGAGGTGGACATGGTGAGCAACTCTTTCTTACTGAGACAGGGACAGGGATGAGATCAGAGGCAAAACATGGGCAGAGGAATTTGTGAAACCCTCTGGATCCACAGCTGGATCCTGACTTGTTCAGTCCGTTCTTCCTGCAGTAGTTCAGAGCTCGTGTTTCTGTGGATGATTTCTCTACTCCTATGCTGACAAGTAGATCAGAAAAGTCTATTTTGTGTGTTCTCAGTCATCACAGGTAGAAAGGTGGCTCCCAATGCCTTTGCTCTCTGATAGCATGATATCACCAGATACAGCTGTAACACAATTCAGAATTGAACTCAGATGCACCACTGAAAATTTGTCAACTGTTAGCATCTTATCTGGTTATTTTATTTACTTTGAGAGGTATGTCTTTGGGATATATTTAAAACAGAGAGTCTTGACTGTTGTTTAATAAAAATCTTCATGGTCTTTCAAGTATGAGGAGTTCCTTACTCTGAGCTAAGTTTCTATGGGGATTACAAGAGACCTTTTTCAGTTTTTGAGAAAAAGTTTGGTGTTGAGGAAATCTAGAGTGTGGTTCCACTGTTCTCCTCCCAGAACCCCGTTCTTTAATTAAGAAAAGTGTTATTTTTATTCTATAAAGCACTTGTCACAGTATCTTTTTAATCAGACATTAAAAAACAAAATTAAATGGGATTTGAGTATTCCTTCCCCTCTTCTCCCCCCAGCACATTTTCTGGCAAATAAGACTACATGTGTGACTTCAATGTGACTTTTATATTAAAATGATGGAATGATGTTGTATGGTACTGATCCCTGACTATTTTATTTGCACAGCTTGAGTGCCCTATTATCTATTTTAATTTTTTTAATTGATTGAGATTGCCATTTCAGTAAGGACAACCACACAACCATATTTCTCCTGGATCTTATGCCAATAACCTGATTTTGGCACTGCAAATGTTTAACAAAATGTGGCTGATTTCACCTATCTTCCAAACTTTCAGCTTTTGCTTTCCTGTGTGAGAAGAATGAGGCACTTAAATCCCGATTTTTGCATTTTATTAGAACCTATTTCTTCAACTATTTTTCTCCAGTTAGAAGGATGCTCTGAATTAAAATTTCAGTACTAGCTGATATCTGGTTCATTGCAGATGTTTTGATTTTTTTCCCCCTTTTTCTGTGCTCATCATCTTGCCCTGATGGGGATATTTCTCTCCATACATGTTCTCTCCATGCTTGCCCTTGACACACCAGAAGAGGGCAGTTGGAATAAGCTCATTGCTAAAGCGTATGGAGCACGTTCTGGAAAAACATTAAACCAGGGAAAATGCAGCTGCGGTGCACAAGCCCTACCTGAGGCCAACTGTGCTTTGTGTACATACTGTACAAACCGAAAGAGAGTGCACAACACAGAAGATGGTGTGCGGGATTAGCACCTCCTTCAGTCTCCAGGCAGATGTTCAGCTCCATGTACCCTGTCAGCTCTGTACCAGGTCATGACCAGTAACGGGATGAGGCCTTGCTGCAGCCAAAAGTGTTGAAAACAAAGTCAAGTTAATAGGAGCTGAAGCAAGGAGGCAGGAGAATAGCCAAGTTTGACTTTTCAGTATAATCACTCAGGGAAGATTTCAAGCTTCACAGAAGTGTGAGCAGCAGATTTAGACTGGATATTAGGAAGAAATTCTTGCCTGTGAGAGTGGGGAGGCCCTGGCACAGGCTGCCCAGAGAAGCTGTGACTGCCCCTGGATCCCTGGAAGTGTCCGCAGCCAGGTTGGATGGGACTTGGAGCACCCTGGGATAGTGGAGACTGTCCTGCCCATGGCATGGGGTGGCAATGGATGATCTTTAAGGTCCCACCCAAACCAAGCCATTCCATGTTTCTATGACATATATTGAGGATTGCTGCAACCCACTTATTGCTGCAAGGCTGCCAATCAGGTGCAGGAAGGTCAGTAAGGGAACAGGGACTCCTTCAAAATAAAGAGTGACTGCATTGGTAGACTGGTGTTTTAGAACAGGGCAAGCAAAATATATGAAGGGTCTGGAGGGAAGCCTTGTGAGGAGCAACAGAGGTCACTTGGTCTCTTCAGCCTGGAGGAGACTGAGGGGAGACCTTGTGGTCTTCAACATCCTCATGAGGGGCAGTGGAGGGGCAGGCACAGATCTCTGCTCTCTGGTGACAGTCACAGAACCTGAGGGAATGGCTGCAGCTGTGCCAAGGGAGGTGTATGTTTGGTATCAGGAAAAGGTTCTTCCCCTGGAGGGAGGTCAGGCACTGAGCAGGCTCCCCCAGGGAATGGGCATGACCTCACAGGGCTCCAAAAGTGTTTGGACACTGCTCTCAGGCTCAGGGTGTGACTCTTGGGGTGTCCTGTGTAGGGCCAGAAGTTGGACTTCATGACCCTGATGGTCCATTTCAACTAAGCATATTATGTGATTCCATGAAAATAGAGCAAAATGTCTGTACAGACTAAGGAATGAAGGGTTTGAGAGGAACTCTGTGAAAAAGAACTTGAGAACAGAGTAGAAGATAATGTCAGAAAAGGTTCATAATTTGACAAGTTACTTTTAGATAAAATGTTTCTTTTCAGAAAAGATACCTTTTTCCGCTAACAAAAAAAAAGAGGAGAGGCTGTGGAATTTTTTTTCCTTCTAATGTTCCCTCAGTCCCTGTAACCCAATGTTGTGTCCAATTTGGCTGTTTTACAAGCAAAACTTAATTTACAAGAACAGCCTTGTGTCTTCCTCCCGGGATTGAAAAGTTCACCTGAGGTTCTTCACATTACCAACTATAAAAATAGTCCACAAGCAAAATTAATTGATACAAATTAATTGATTGATACCAGGATCAGATAATGAGACCAGAGAGTTTGGGGCTTTAGGTAGGCATCACTAGGAGGGTTCTTTATTTCAAGTATTTGCACATTTGACTCACAAAGGAATGCAAATATGGTTGAATATTCAGACTCTACATTGAAACTTGTAGACCAGGTATTTTTAAAGCACTTAGGAAAAGGGCTAAAACATAGAGTCTGAATAGACATCAGTCATCAAATCTCCTGCAACTCTTGCTTGCATGATATTTGAGAAGCAGCACAACTTTTCATGGCAGGTTTGTTTTTTCTAATGTTTTGCAAAGTCCACGTCAACAATCATGTGGGTTTGCTTTCTTATAAAATCTTTATTGTGGTTTAGCTCCAGTTTCAGTACTGTTCTTGGATTGGAAGTGTGCAGTGGCTCATCAGCCAGAATGCCTTTCTCTGGAACACATTTTTTCAACTTCAGAGCAGAAACAGCT